>BQMB01002231.1:0-56885 GCA_027943415.1 Closterium sp. NIES-67 | reverse complement strand
CTCCACACTATCTCTCCACTCTCCCACACTATCTCTCCACTCTCCCACACTATCTCTCCACTCTCCACACTATGTCCACACTATCACACTATCTCACCAACACTATCCCACACTATCTCCCCACTCTCCCACACTATCTCTCCACTATCTCCAACACTATCTCTCCTCTATCTCTCCACTCTCTCCACTATCTCTCCACTCTCCCACACTATCTCTCCACTATCCCACACTATCTCTCCACATTCTCTCACACTATCACTCCACACACTATCTCCACACTATCTCTCCACACTATCTCGCACACACTATCCCACACTATCTCTCTTCTCTCCCACACTATCCCTCCACTCTCCCACACTATCTCTCCACACACTATCTCTCCACACACTATCACTAACTCACACTATCTCACACTATCTCTCCGCTCTCCCTCACTATCCCTCCACTCTCTTCACTATCTCTCCACTCTCCCACACTATCTCTCTACACACTATCTCTCCACTATCTCTTCACTATCTCTCCACTATCTCTCCACTCTCCCACACTATCTCTCCTCTCTCCCACACTATCTCTCCTGATAGTGTGAGATAGTGTGATAGTGTGGGAAAGATAGTGTTGAGAGATAGTGTGGGAGAGATAGTGTGGGAGAGATAGTGTGGGAGATAGTGTGGGACAGATAGTGTGGGATAGTGTGGGAGAGTGGAGAGATAGTGTGGGAGATAGTGTAATAGTGTGGGAGAGTGGAGAGATAGTGGAGAGATAGTGGAGAGATAGTGGAGAGATAGTGGAGAGATAGTGTGGGAGAGTGAGAGAGATAGTGTGGGAGAGTGGAGAGATAGTGGAGAGATAGTGAAGAGATAGTGGAGAGATAGTGTGGGAGAGTGGAGAGATAGTGGAGAGATAGTGGAGAGATAGTGTGGGAGAGTGGAGAGATAGTGGAGGGATAGTGTGGGAGAGTGGAGAGATAGTGTGGGAGAGTGGAGAGATAGTGTGGGAGAGTGGAAGGATAGTGTGACAGAGTGGAGAGATAGTCTGGGAGAGTTGAGAGATAGTGGAAAGATAGTGGAGAGATAGTGTGGGAGAGTGGAGAGATAGTGTGGGAGAGTGGTGAGATAGTGTGAGGGAGTGAAGAGATAGTGGAGAGATCGTGAGGGAGAGTGGAGAGATAGTGAGGGAGAGTGGAGAGATAGTGGAGAGATAGTGGGGAGGTAGTGTAGGAGAGTAGGGAGATAGTGGAGAGATAGTGTGGGAGAGTGGAGAGATAGTGTGGGAGATAGGAGAGATAGTGTGGGAGAGTGGAGAGATAGTGGAGAGATAGTGGAAGATAGCGTGGGAGAGTGGAGAGATAGTGTGACAGAGTGGAGAGAGTGTGTGGGAGAGTGGAGAGATAGTGTGGTAGTGTGGAGAGATAGTGGAGAGATAGTGTGGGAGAGTAGAGAGATAGTGGGGAGATAGTGGAGAGATAGTGTGGGAGAGTTGAGAGATAGTGGAGAGATAATGTGGGAGAGTGGAAAGATAGTGGAGAGATAGTGGGAGAGTGGAGAGATAGTGTGTGAGAGATAGTGGAGAGATAGTGTGAGATTGTGGAGAGATAGTGAAGAGATAGTGTGGGAGAGTGGAGAGATAGTGTGGGAGAGTGGAGAGATAGTGGAGATAGTGTGAGATAGTGGAGAGATAGTGTGTGACAGTGGAGAGATAGTGTGGGAGAGTGGAGAGAAAGTGTGGGAGAGTGGAGAGAGTGTGTGGGAGAGTGGAGAGATAGTGTGTGGAGAGATAGTTGATAGAGAGTGTGGGAGAGTGGAGAGATAGTGTGGGAGGGTGGAGAGATTGTGTGGGAGATAGTGGGGGAGTGTGGAGAGATAGTGGAGAGATAGTGGAGAGATAGTGTGGGAGAGTGGAGAGATAGTGGAGAGAGTGAAGAGATAGTGTGGGAGAGTGGACAGATAGTGTGGGAGAGTGGAGAGATAGTGGAGAGAGTGGAGAGATAGTGTGGAGAGATCGTGTGGGAGAGTGGAGAGATAGTGTGGGAGAGTGGAGAGATACTGGAGAGATAGTGTTGAAGAGTGGAGAGATAGTGGTGAGATAGTGTGGGAGAGTGGAGAGATAGTGTGGGAGAGTGGAGAGATAGTGTGGGAGAGTGGAGAGATAGTGTGGGAGGGTGGACAGATAGTGTGGATGAGTGGAGTGATAGTGTGGAAGATTGGAGAGATAGTGTGGGAGAGTGGAGAGATAGTTTGGGAGAGTGGAGAGATAGTAGAGAGATAGTGGGGAGGTAGTGGAGAGATAGTGTGAGACATAGTGGAGAGATTGTGGAGAGAGTGTGGGATAGTGGAGAGATAGTGTGGGTGAGTGGAAAGATAGTGTGGAAGAGTGTGGGAGAGTGGAGAGATAGTGGAGAAATAGTGTAGGAGAGTGGAGAGATAGTGGAGACAGTGGAGAGATAGTGTGGGAGAGGGGAGAGATAGTGGAGAGATAGTGTGGGAGAGATAGTGGAGAGATAGTGTGGGAGAGTGGAGAGATAGTGTGGGAGAGTGGGAAGATAGTGTGGGAGAGTGGAAAGATAGTGTGGGAGATAGTGTGTGAGAGTGGAGAGATAGTGTGGGATAGTGGAGAGATAGTGTGGAAGAGTGGAGAGATAGTGTGGGATAGTGGAGAGATAGTTGAGGAGAGTGGAGAGATAGTGTGGGAGAGTGGAGAGATAGTGTGGGAGAGTGGAGAGATAGTGTGGGAGAGTGGAGAGATAGTGTGGGAGAGTGGAGAGATAGTGTGGGAGAGTGGAGAGATAGTGGAGAGATAGTGTGGGAGATAGTGTGTGAGAGTGGAGAGATAGTGTGGGATAGTGGAGAGATAGTGTGGGAGAGGGGAGAGATAGTGGAGGAGAGTGGAGAGATAGTGTGGGAGAGTGGAGAGATAGTGGAGAGATAGTGTGGGAGAGTGGAGAGATTGTGTGGGAGAGTTGAGAGATAGTATGGGAGAGTGGAGAGATAGTGGAGAGATAGTGTGGGAGAGTGGAGAGATAGTGTGGGAGAGTGGAGAGATAGTGGAGAGATAGTGTGGGAGAGTGGAGAGAAAGTGTGGGAGAGTGAAGAGATAGTGTGAGAGAGTGGAAAGATAGTGTGGAAGAGTGTGGGAGAGTGGAGAGATGGTGGAGAAATAGTGTAGGAGAGTGGAGAGATAGTGGAGACAGTCGAGAGATAGTGTGGGAGAGTGGAGAGATAGTGTGCATGAGTGGAGTGATAGTGTGGGAGAGTGGATATATCGTTTGGGAGAGTGGAGATACAGTGTGGGAGAGTGGAGACATAGTGTGGGAGAGTGAAGAGATAGTGTGGGGGAGTGGAGAGATTGTGTGACAGACTAGAGAGATGGTGGAGAGATTGTGTGGGAGATTGGAGAGATAGTGTTTGAGATTGGAGTGATAGTGTGGGAGAGTGAAGAGATACTGTCGGAGAGTGGAGAGATAGTGTGGGAGTGTGAAGAGATAGTGTGGGAGAAGGAAGAGATAGTGGAGAGATAGTGTGACAGAGTGGGAAAATAGTGGAGAGATAGTGTGGGAGAGTGGAGAGATAGTGCGGAAAGGTGGAGAGATAGTGTGGGGGAGTGGAGAGATAGTGTGACAGAGTGGAGAGATAGTGGAGAGATAGTGTGGGAGAGTGGAGAGATAGTGTGGGAGGGTGAAGGGATAGTGTGGATGAGTGGAGTGATAGTGTGGGAGAGTAGAGAGATAGTGTGGGAGAGGTGAGAGATAGTGGAGAGAATGTGTGGGAGAGTGGAGAGATAGTGTGGGAGAGTGGTGAGATAGTGTGGGGGAGTGAAGAGATAGTGGAGAGATAGTGTGGGATAGTGGAGAGATAGTGTAGGAGTGTGGAGAGATTGTGTGGGAGAGTGGAGAGATAGTGTGGGAGACTGGAGAGAGAGTGGAGAGATAGTGGAGAGGTAGAATGGGAGAAAGGAGAGATAGTGGAAAGATAGTGTGGGAGAGTGGAGAGATAGTGTAACAGTGTGGAGAGATAGTGGAGAGATAGTGTGGGAGAGTAGATAGATAGTGTGGGAGGGTTGTGAGATAGTGTGGATGAGTGGAGTGATAGTGTGGGAGAGTGGCGAGATAGTGTGGGAGAGTGGAGAGATAGTGGAGACATAGAGAAGAGATAGTGTGAGAGAGTGGAGAGAAGGTGTGGAAGAGTGGTGAGATAGTGTGGGGGAGTGAAGAGATAGTGCAGAGATAGTGTGGGAGAGTGGAGAGATAGTGGAGAGATAGTGGGGAGGTAGTGTGGGAGAGTGGAGAGATAGTGGAGAGATAGTGAAGAGATAGTGGAGAGATGGTGTGGGAGAGTGGAGAGATAGTGTGGGAGTCTGGAGAGATAGTGTGGGAGAGTGGAGAGATCATGTGACAGAGTCGAGAGATAGTGGAGAGATAGTGTGGGATAGTGGAGAGATAGTGTTGGAGAGTGGAGAGATAGTGTGGGAGAGTGGAGAGATAGTGTGACAAAGTGGAGAGATAGTGGAGAGATAGTGTGGGAGAGTGGAGAGATAGTGTAGGAGGGTGGAGAGATAGTGTGGATAAGTGGAGTGATAGTGTGGGAGAGTGGAGAGATAGTGGAGAGATAGTGTGACAGAGTGGAGAGATAGTGGAGAGATAGTGTGGGAGAGTGGAGAGATAGTGTGGGAGTGTGGAGAGATAGTGTGGGAGAGTGGAGAGATCATGTGAGAGAGTCGAGAGATAGTGGAGAGATAGTGTGGGAAAGTGGAGGGATAGTGTGGGAGAGTGGAGAGATAGTGCGGAAAGCTGGAGAGATAGTGTGGGGGAGTGGAGAGATAGTGTGACAGAGTGGTGAGATAGTGGAGAGATAGTGTGGGAGAGTGGAGAGATAGTGTAGGAGGGTGAAGGGATAGTGTGGATGAGTGGAGTGATAGTGTGGGAGAGTAGAGAGATAGTGTGGGAGAGGTGAGAGATAGTGGAGAGAATGTGTGGGAGAGTGGAGAGATAGTGTTGGAGAGTGGTGAGATAGTGTGGGGGAGTGAAGAGATAGTGGAGAGATAGTGTGGGATAGTTGAGAGATAGTGTAGGAGTGTGGAGAGATTGTGTGGGAGAGTGGAGAGATAGTGTGGGAGATTGGAGAGAGAGTGGAGAGATAGTGGAGAGGTAGAATGGGAGAAAGGAGAGATAGTGGAAAGATAGTGTGGGAGAGTGGAGAGAAAGTGTGGGAGTGTGGAGAGATAGTGGAGAGATAGTGTGACAGAGTGGAGAGATAGTGGAGAGATAGTGTGGGAGAGTGGAGAGATAGTGTGGGAGTGTGGAGAGATAGTGTGGGAGAGTGGAGAGATCATGTGACAGAGTCGAGAGATAGTGGAGAGATAGTGTGGGAAAGTGGAGAGATAGTGTGGGAGAGTGGAGAGATAGTGCGGAAAGCTGGAGAGATAGTGTGGGGGAGTGGAGAGATAGTGTGACAGAGTGGTGAGATAGTGGAGAGATAGTGTGGGAGAGTGGAGAGATAGTGTAGGAGGGTGAAGGGATAGTGTGGATGAGTGGAGTGATAGTGTGGGAGAGTAGAGAGATAGTGTGGGAGAGGTGAGAGATAGTGGAGAGAATGTGTGGGAGAGTGGAGAGATAGTGTTGGAGAGTGGTGAGATAGTGTGGGGGAGTGAAGAGATAGTGGAGAGATAGTGTGGGATAGTTGAGAGATAGTGTAGGAGTGTGGAGAGATTGTGTGGGAGAGTGGAGAGATAGTGTGGGAGATTGGAGAGAGAGTGGAGAGATAGTGGAGAGGTAGAATGGGAGAAAGGAGAGATAGTGGAAAGATAGTGTGGGAGAGTGGAGAGATAGCGTGACAGAGTGGAGAGATAGTGGAGAGATAGTGTGGGAGAGTAGATAGATAGTGTGGGAGGGTTGTGAGATAGTGTGGATAAGTGGAGTGATAGTGTGGGAGAGTGGCGAGATAGTGTGGGAGATGGGAGAGATAGTGGAGACATAGTGAAGAGATAGTGTGAGAGAGTGGAGAGAAGGTGTGGGAGAGTGGTGAGATAGTGTGGGGGAGTGAAGAGATAGTGGAGAGATAGTGTGGGAGAGTGGAGAGATAGTGTGGGAGAGTGGAGAGATAGTGGGGAGGTAGGGTGGGAGAGTGGAGAGATAGTGGAGAGATAGTGAAGAGATAGTGGAGAGATAGTGTGGGAGAGTGGAGAGATAGTGGAGAGATAGTGGAGAGGTAGTGTGGGAGAGTGGAGAGATAGTGGAGAGATAGTGTGGGAGAGTGGAGAGATAGTGTGCGAGAGTGAAGAGATAGTGTAGGAGAGTGCAGAGATAGTGTGGGACTGTAGAGAGATTGTGTGGGAGAGTGAAGAGATAGTGGAGAGATAATGGAGAGGTAGTATGGGAGCGTGGAGAGATAGTGGCGAGATAGTGTGGGAAAGTGGAGAGATAGTGTTGGAGAGTGGAGAGATAGTGTGGGAGAGTGGAGAGATAGTGTGACAAAGTGGAGACATAGTGGAGAGATAGTGTGGGAGAGTGGAGAGATAGTGTAGGAGGGTGGAGAGATAGTGTGGATAAGTGGAGTGATAGTGTGGGAGAGTGGAGAGATAGTGTTGGAGAGTGGAGAGATAGTGGAGAGATAGTGTGTGAGAGTGGAGAGATAGTGGAGAGATAGTGGAGAGAGATAGTGTGGTGATAGTGGAGAGATAGTGGAGAGATAGTGTGGGATAGTGGAGAGATATTGTGGAGATAGTGGAGAGATAGTGATTGTGGGAGAGTGGGAGAGATAGTGTGGGAGTGTGGAGAGATAGTGGAGAGATAGTGTGGAGAGTGGAGAGAGTTTGTGTGAGATAGTGTGGGAGAGTGGAGAGATAGTGTGGGGGATAGTGTGGAGAGTGGAGAGATAGTGTGGGACAGTGGAGAGATAGTGTGTGAGAGTGGAGATCGTGTGGGAGAGTGGAGAGATTGTGTGTGAGAGTGGAGATAGTGTGGGAGAGTGGAGAGATAGTGTGGGAGAGTGGAGAGATAGAGTGAGGGAGTGGAGAGATAGTGTGGGAGAGTGGAGAGAGTGTGGAGAGATGGTGGAGAGATAGTGTGGGAGAGTGGAGAGATAGTGTGGGAGATAGTGGAGAGACAGTGTAGGAGTGTGGAGAGATAGTGTGGGATAGTGTGGGATAGTGGAGAGATAGTGTGTGGGAGAGATAGAGGAGAGATAGTGGAGAGATAGTGTGGGAGAGTGGAGAGATAGTGGAGAGATAGTGTGGGATAGTGGAGAGATAGTGGAGAGATAGTGGAGAGATAGTGTGGGAGAGATAGTGTGGGAGAGTGGAGAGATAGTGGAGAGATAGTGTGGGAGAAAGGATAGATAGTGTGGGAGAGTGGAGAGATAGTGTGGGAGAGTGGAGAGATAGTGGAGACATAGTGAAGAGATAGTGGAGAGATAGAGGAGAGATATTGGAGAGATAGGATGATAGTGTGTGATAGTGTGTGGAGAGATGGTGTGGGATAGTGTGATAGTGTAGGAGAGTGGGGAGATAGTGTCGGATAGTGTGGAGAGATAGTGTATGATAGTGTGGGATAGTGGAGAGATAGTATGAGATAGTGTGTGAGATAGTGTGAGATAGTGGAGAGATAGTGTGGGAGATAGTGTGGGAGAGATAGTGTGGGATAGTGAAGAGATAGTGTAGGATAGTGGAGAGATAGTGTGGGAGATAGTGGAGAGATAGTGTGGGAGATTGGAGAGATAGTGGAGAGATAGTGTGTGAGAGTGGAGAGATAGTGGAGAGATAGTGGAGAGAGATAGTGTGGTGATAGTGGAGAGATAGTGGAGAGATTGTGTGGGACAGTGGAGAGATAGTGTGGAGATAGTGGAGAGATACTGATAGTGTGATAGTGTGTGATAGTGTGGGAGAGTGGGAGAGATAGTGTGGGAGTGTGGAGAGATAGTGGAGAGATAGTGTGGAGAGTGGAGAGATAGTGTGTGTGAGATAGTGTGGGAGAGTGGAGAGATAGTGTGGGGGATAGTGTGGAGAGTGGAGAGATAGTGTGGGACAGTGGAGAGATAGTGTGTGAGAGTGGAGATCGTGTGGGAGAGTGGAGAGATAGTGTGTGAGAGAGGAGATAGTGTGGGAGAGTGGAGAGATAGTGTGGGAGAGTGGAGAGATAGTGTGGGGGAGTGGAGAGATAGTGTGGGAGAGTGGAGAGAGTGTAGAGAGATAGTGGAGAGATAGTGTGGGAGAGTGGAGAGATAGTGTGGAAGATAGTGGAGAGATAGTGTAGGAGTGTGGAGAGATAGTGTGGGATAGTGTGGGATAGTGGAGAGATAGTGTGTGGGAGAGATAGTGGAGAGATAGTGGAGAGATAGTGTGGGAGAGTGGAGAGATAGTGGAGAGATAGTGTGGGATAGTGGAGAGATAGTGGAGAGATAGTGGAGAGATAGTGGAGAGATAGTGTGGGAGAGATAGTGTGGGAGAGTGGAGAGATAGTGGAGAGATAGTGTGGGAGAAAGGATAGATAGTGTGGGAGAGTGGAGAGATAGTGTGGGAGAGTGGAGAGATAGTGGAGAGATAGTGGAGAGATAGTGGAGAGATAGGGT
The DNA here is from genome assembly GCA_027943415.1 of Closterium sp. NIES-67. Lineage (NCBI taxonomy): Eukaryota > Viridiplantae > Streptophyta > Zygnematophyceae > Desmidiales > Closteriaceae > Closterium > Closterium sp. NIES-67. The sequence goes on along the minus strand of BQMB01002231.1, from coordinate 48,327 downwards.
GATAGTGTGTGATAGTGTGTGGAGAGATAGTGTGGGATAGTGTGATAGTGGAGAGATAGTGTGGGAGTGGAGAGATAGTATGGGAGAGTGGAGAGATAGTGTGGATGGTGTGGGATAGTGAGTGGATAGTCTGTGGAGATAGTGTGCGAGAGATTGTATGGAGATAGTGTGGAGAGATAGTGTGGGATAGTGTGTGGGAGTGTGGAGAGATAGTGTGGGAGATAGTGTGGGATAGTGTAGGAGAGTGAAGAGATAGTGGAAAGATAGTTTGGGATAGTGTGGGGAGATAGTGTGGGAGAGTGGAGAGAAAGTGAGGGATAGTGTGTGGGAGAAAGTGTGATAGTAGAGAGATAGTGGGTGATAGTGGAGAGATGGTGTGGGATAGTGGAGAGATTGTGTGGGATAGTGTGGGATAGTGTGGGAGAGTGTGGGAGAGTGTGTGAGAGATAGTGTGTGATAGTGGGATAGTGGATAGTGGGATAGTGATTGTGTGATAGTGTGGGAGAGATAGTGTGGGATAGTGTGGGATAGTGGAGAGTTAGTGTGTGATAGTGGAGATAGTGGAGTGGATAGTTGGATAGTGGGATAGTGATTCTACATCTAGTGTGAGATAGTGTGTGATAGTGTGGGATAGTGTGTGATAGTGTGTGATAGTTAGGGATAGTGGAATAGTGATAGTGTGGGATAGTAGAGAGAAAGTATACACTATCTCTCCACTATCTCTCCACTCTCACACACTATCCCACACTATCTCTCCCACACTATCTCTCTCCACTATCTCACACACCATCTCACACTATCACACTATCTCACACTATGTCTCCACTCTCCCACACTATCTCTCCAACACTATATCTCCACTCTCCCACACTATCTCTCCACTCTCTCACACTATCCCACACTATCCCGCACTATCCCACACTATCTCTCCACTCTCACACACTATCCCTCCACTCTCCCACACTATCTCTCCACACTATCTTACACACTATCTCTCCACTATCTCTACACTCTCCCAAACTATCTCTCCCACACTATCTCTCCACTCTCCCACACTATCTCCACTCTCCACTATCCCCCACTATCCCACACTATCACACACTATCTCTCCACACTCTCCACACACTATCTCTCCACCCTCCCACACTATCTCCCAACTATCTCCACTCTCCCACACTATCTCTTTCACACTATCTCTCCCACACTATCTCTCCCCCACTATCTCTCCACACTATCTCTCCACTCTCCCACACTATCTCTCCACTCTCCCACACTATCTCTCCACTATCCCACAGTATCTATCCACTCTCCCACACTATCTCTCCACTATCCCACAGTATCTATCCACTCTCCCACACTATCTCTCCACTATCTCTCCACTCTCCCACACTATCTCTCCACTCTCCTGCACTATCACTCCACTCTCACACACTATCTCTCCACTATCTCTCCACTATCTCTCCACTATCTCTCCACTGTCCCACACTATCTCTCCACTCTCCCACACTATCTCGCCACTCTATCTCTCCACTCTCCCCACACTATCTCACACACTATCTCTCCACTATCTCTACACTCTCCCAAACTATCTCTCCCACACTATCTCTCCACTCTCCCACACTATCTCCACTCTCCACTATCCCACACTATCCCACACTATCACACACTATCTCTCCACACTCTCCCACACTATCTCTCCACTCTCCCACACTATCTCCACTCTCCACTATCCCACACTATCCCACACTATCACACACTATCTCTCCACACTCTCCACACACTATCTCTCCACTATCCCACACTATCTCTCCACTATCTCTCCACTCTCCCACACTATCTCTCCACTCTCCTGCACTATCACTCCACTCTCACACACTATCTCTCCACTATCTTTCCAGTATCTCTCCACTATCTCTCCACTGTCCCACACTATCTGTCCACTCTATCTCTCCACTCTCCCCACACTATCTCACACACTATCTCTCCACTATCTCTCCACTCTCCCACACTATCTCCACAATCTCCCCACTATCTCTCCAATATCTATGACACTATCTCTCCACTCTCTCCACTATCTCTCCACTATCCCACACTATCTCCCATAATCGCCACTACCCCACACTATCTCTCCACTATCTCCACTCTCCCACACTATCTCCCACACTATCTCTCCACTATCTCTCCATTATCTATCCACTATCTCTACACTATCTCTCCACACTATCCACACTATCGCACACTATTCCACACTCTCCCACACTATCCCACACTATCACTCACACTCTCCCACACTATCTCTCACACTATGTCTCACACACTATCTCTCCACTATCTCTCCACTGTCCCACACTATCCCCACACTATCTCCACTATCTCACACTATCTCACACACTATCCCCACACTATCTCCACTATCTCCACTATCTCTCCACTATCCCACACTATCACTATCACTCTCCCACACTATCTCTCCACTATCCCACGCTATCTCTCCAATATCACACACTATCTCCACACTCTCCACTCTGCCATACTATCTCTCCACTCTCCCACACTATCTCCCACACTATCTCTCCACTATCTCACACTATCACTCACACACTATCCACACTATCACACTATCTCTCCACTCTCCCACACATACTATCACACAATCTCCACTATCCCTCACTATCTCTTCACTCTCTCCACTCTCCACACTATCTCACACTATCTCTCCACTATCTCTCCACTATCCCCCACTATCTCTTCACTATCTCTCCCACACTATCTCTCCACACTATCTCCACTCTATCTCCACTCTCCCACTCTCCCACACTATCTCTCCACTATCCCACACTATCTCTCCCACACTATCTCTCCACTCTCCCACACTATCTCTCCACTCTCCCACACTATCTCTCCCATTCTATCTCTCCACTCTCCCACACTATCTCTCCACTATCCCACACTATCTCTCCACTCTCCCACACTATCCCTCACTATCTCCCACACTATCTCTTCACTATCTCTCCACTCTCCCACACTATTTCTCCACTATCTCTCCACTATCACTATCATACTATCTCCCACACTATCTCCACTCTCCCACACTATCTCCCCTCTCCCGCACACTATCTCTCACACCATCCACACTATCTCTCCACACTATCTCCACTATCACACACTATCTCTCCCACACTATGGGAGATAGTGTGGGAGAGAACGTGTGGGATAGTGTGGGAGAGATTGTGTGGGAGAGAGATAGTGATAGTGGAGAGATAGTGGGGAGAGATAGTGTGGGAGATAGTGTGATAGTGTGGAGAGATAGTGTGATAGTGTGGAGATAGTGTGGAGATAGTGTGTGGTAGTGGAGAGATAGTGGAGAGATAGTGTGGGGAGATAGTGATAGTGGAGAGATAGTGGAGATATAGAGAGATAGTGGAGATAGCGGAGAGATAGTGGAGAGATAGTGGAGAGATAGTGTGGGATAGTGTGAGATAGTGTGGGAGATAGTGTGGGAGTGATATTGTGGGACAGTGGAGAGATAGTGGAGAGTGGAGAGAGAGTGTGGGATACTGTGGGAGATTGTGGTGAGATAGTGGAGAGATAGTGGGAGATAGTGTGGGAAAGTGGAGTGATAGTGTGGGATAGTGTGGATAGTGTGATAGTGGGAGATAGTGGAGTGGAGAGTGTGGGTAGTGTGTGGGAGATAATGTGTGGGAAAGTGTGTGAGAGTGGAGATAGTACTAGTGATAGTGAGTCACTATCCACTAGTGACGAGATAGTGATAGTGATGGTGTGGGATAGTGACAGTGTGGACTATCACACAATCTTCCACGCTCACACACTATCACACTATCACTCACTCCCACACTATCACTATCACTATCACACTATCCCACACTATCTCCACTAGATAGTGGAGAGATAGTGTGGATCTATAGATCCCACACTATCTCCCACTATCCCACACTATCTCACACTATCCCACACTATCACCACATACTATCACACTTACTCTGTCTCCACACTATCCCACACTATCCCACACTATCACACACTATCTCACACTATCCCACACTATCCCACACTGTGGATAGAGATAGTGTGGGAGAGATAGTGTGGGAGAGTGGAGAGATAGTGTGGGAGAGTGGAGAGATAGTGTGGGAGAGTGGAGAGATAGTGTGGGATAGTGGAGAGAAAGTGTGATAGTGTGAGATAGTGCGGAGAGATAGTGGAGAGATAGTGGAGAGATAGTGTGGGAGATAGTGTGGAGAGATAGTGTGGGAGAGTGGAGGAATAGTGTGTGAGAGTGCAGAGATAGTATGGGATAGAGTGAGAGAGTGGAGAGATAGTGTGGGAGAGTGGAGATATAGTGTTGGAGAGATAGTGTGGGAGAGTGGAGAGATAGTGTGAGATAGTGTGATAGTGTGAGATGGTGTGTGAGATAGTGGAGAGAGATAGTGTGGGAGAGATAGTGTGGGATAGTGTGTGAGAGTGGAGAGATAGTGTGGGATAGTGGAGAGATAGTGTGGGATAGTGGAGTGATAGTGTGGAGAGATAGTGTGGGATAGTACGAGATAGTGTGGGATAGTGGAGAGATAGTGTGGGATAGTGTGATAGTGTGGGAGAGTGGGGAGATAGTGTGGGATAGTGTGGAGAGATAGTGTATGATAGTGTGGGATAGTGGAGAGATAGTGTGAGATAGTGTGTGAGATAGTGTGAGATAGTGGAGACATAGTGTGGGAGATAGTGTGGGATAGTGGAGAGATAGTGTGGGATAGTGGAGAGATAGTGTGGGAGATAGTGGAGAGATAGTGTGGGAGAGTGGAGAGATAGTGGAGAGATAGTGTGTGAGAGTGGAGAGATAGTGGAGAGATAGTGGAGAGAGATAGTGTGGTGATAGTGGAGAGATAGTGGAGAGATAGTGTGGGATAGTGGAGAGATAGTGTGGAGATAGTGGAGAGATTGTGATAGTGTGATAGTGTGTGGGAGAGTGGGAGAGATAGTGTGTGTGAGATAGTGTGGGAGAGTGGAGAGATAGTGTGAGGGATAGTATGGATAGTGGAGAGATAGTGTGGGACAGTGGAGAGATAGTGTGTGAGAGTGGAGATCGTGTGGGAGAGTAGAGAGATAGTGTGGGAGAGTGGAGAGATAGTGTGGGAGAGTGGAGAGATAGTGTGGGGGAGTGGAGAGATAGTGTGGGAGAGTGGAGAGAGTGTGGAGAGATAGTGGAGAGATAGTGTGGGAGAGTGGAGAGATAGTGTGGGAGATAGTGGAGAGATAGTGTAAGAGTGTGGAGAGATAGGGTGGGAGAGTGTGGGATAGTGGAGAGATAGTGTGTGGGAGAGATAGTGGAGAGATAGTGTGGGAGAGTGGAGAAATAGTGGAGAGATATTGTGGGATAGTGGAGAGATAGTGCAGAGATAGTGGAGAGATAGTGGAGAGATAGTGTGGGAGAGATAGTGTGGGAGAGTGGAGAGATAGTGGAGAGATAGTGTGGGAGAAAGGATAGATAGTGTGGGAGAGTGGAGAGATAGTATGGGAGAGTGGAGAGATAGTGGAGAGAGAGTGTGGTGATAGTGTGGAGATAGTGGAGAGATAGTGATAGTGTGATAGTGTGTGATAGTGTGGGAGAGTGGGAGAGATAGTGTGGGAGTGTGGAGAGATAGTGGAGAGATAGTGTGGAGAGTGGAGAGATAGTGTGTGTGAGATAGTGTGGGAGAGTGGAGAGATAGTGTGGGGGATAGTGTGGAGAGTGGAGAGATAGTGTGTGATAGTGGAGATTGTGTGAGATAGTGTGGGATAGTGTGGGAGAGATAGTGTGAGATAGTGGATAGTGGAGAGATAGTGTGGGAGACATAGTGTGGAGAGATAGTGGAGAGATAGTGGAGAGATAGTGGAGAGATAGTGGAGAGATAGTGTGGGAGATAGTGTGGGATAGTGTGGGATAGTGGAGAGATAGTGTGGGATAGTGTATGATAGTGTAGTATGGAAGATAGTGTGGGATAGTGTGGGATAGTGTGGGGGGATAGTGTGGGAAATAGTGTGGGATAGTGGAGAGATAGTGTGAGATATAGTGGGAGAGTGGAGAGATAGTGTGGGAGAGATAGTGTGGGAGAGTGGAGAGATAGTGTGGGACAGTGGAGAGATAGTGTGTGATAGAGTGGAGAGATTGTGTGGGAAAGTGGAGTGATAGTGTGGAGAGATAGTGTGGGATAGTATGAGATAGTGTGGGATAGTGGAAAGATAGTGTGGGATAGTGTGGGATAGTGTGGGAGTGTGGAGAGTGTGGGAGAGTGTGAGATAGTGTGGGATAGTGTGTGATAGTGTGTGATAGTGGGACAGTGGATAGATAGTGTGTGTGAGAGTGGAGAGATAGTGTGGGACAGTGGAGAGATAGTGTGGGAGAGTGGAGAGATAGTGTGAGGGATAGTGGAGAGATAGTGTGGGAGATAGTGGAGAGATCGTGTGGGAGAGTGGAGAGATAGTGTGGAGAGATAGTGTGACAGTGGAGAGATAGTGTGGGAGTGTGTGACATAGTGGAGAGATGGTGTGGGAGAGATAGTGTGGGAGATAGTGTGTGAGATAGTGTGGAGAGATAGTGTGGGAGATATTGTGGGAGAGTGGAGAGATAGTGTGGGAGAGTGGAGAGATAGTGTGGATAGTGTGTGATAGTGTGGGAGATAGTGTGGGAGAGTGGAGAGAGAGTGTGGGAGATAGCGTGGGAGGTGTGTGATAGTGTGGGAGAGTGTGGAGATAGTGTGGGAGAGTGGAGAGATAGTGTGTGAGAGTGGAGATAGTGTGGGAGATAGTGGAGAGATAGTGTGATAGAGTGGAGAGATAGTGGATAGAGACAGTGTGATAGTGGAGAGATAGTGATAGTGTGTGAGAGTGGAGAGATAGTGTGGGTGTGTGGAGTGATAGTGTGGGATAGTGGAGAGATAGTGTGGGAGAGAGATAGTGGAGAGATAGTGATAGTGTGAGCGAGTGGAGAGATAGTTTGGGAGTGGAGAGACAGTGTGGGAGAGTGGAGAGATAGTGTAGGAGAGTAGAGAGATAGTGTGGGAGAGTGGAGAGATAGTGTGGGACAATGGAGAGATAGTGGAGAGATAGTGTGGGTTGTGTGGAGATATAGTGTGTGAGATAGTATGGGAGAGATAGTGGAGAGAAAGTGATAGTGTGGTAGATAGTGGAGAGATCGTGTGTGAGAGTGGAGAGATAGTGTGGGACAGTGGAGAGATAGTGTGGGACAGTGGAGAGATAGTGCGGGAGAGTGGAGAGATAGTGTGAGAGATAGTGTGGGATAGTGTGGGATAGATAGTGGAGAGATAGTGTGGGAGAGTGGAGATAGTGTGGAGAGATAGTGTGGGAGAGATAGTGTGGGAGAGTGGAGAGATAGTGGAGAGATAGTGGAGAAATAGTGTGGAGATAGTGTGGAGATGGTGTGGGATAGTGTGGGATAGTGTGATAGTGTGGGAGAGATAGTGTGGGATAGTGTGTGAGAGTGGAGAGATAGTGTGGGGGTGTGGAGAGATAGTGTGGGAGAGTGGAGAGATAGTGTGGAGATAGTGGAGAGATAGTGTGGGAGAGTGGAGAGATAGTGTGGGAGAGTGGAGAGATAGTGTGGGAGAGTGGAGAGATAGTTTGGGAGAGTGGAGAGGTAGTGTGACAGAGTGGAGAGATAGTGGAGTGATAGTGTGGGAGAGTGGAGAGATAGTGTGGGAGGGTGGTAAAATAGTGTGGATGAGTGGAGTGATAGTGTGGGAGAGTGGATAGATAGTGGAGAGATAGTGGAGAGATAGTGTGGGAGAGTGGAGAGATAGTGCGGGAGAGTGGAGAGATAGTGTGGGAGAGTGGAGAGAAAGTCGTGAGATAGTGTGGGAGAGTGGAGAGATAGTGTGGGAGGGTGGAGAGATAGTGTGGGAGAGTGGAGAGATAGTGTGGGAGAGTGGAGAGATAGTGGCGAGATAGTGTGGGAGAGTGGAGAGATAGTGTGGGAGGGTGGAGAGAATGTGTGGATGAGTAGAGTGATAGTGTGGGAGAGTGGAGAGATAGTGTGGGAGAGTGGAGAGATAGTGGAGAGATAATTGAGAGATAGTGTGGGGCCGTGGAGAGATAGTGTGGGAGAGTGGTCAGATAGTGTGGGGGGGTGAAGAGATAGTGGAGAGATTGTGTGGGAGAGTGGAGAGATAGTGGAGAGATAGTGTGGGAGAGTGGAGAGATAGTGTGGGAGAGTGGAGAGGTAGTGTGACAGAGTGGAGAGATAGTGGAGTGATAGTGTGGGAGAGTGGAGAGATAGTGTGGGAGGGTGGAGAAATAGTGTGGATGAGTGGAGTGATAGTGTGGGAGAGTGGATAGATAGTGGAGAGATAGTGGAGAGATAGTGTGTGGAGAGATAGTGCGGGAGAGTGGATAGAACGTGGAGAGATAGTGGAGAGATAGTGTGGGAGAGTGGAGAGATAGTGCGGGAGAGTGGAGAGATCGTGTGGGAGAGTGGAGAGAAAGTCGAGAGATAGTGTGGGAGAGTGGAGAGATAGTGTGGGAGAGTGGAGAGATAGTGGAGAGATAATTGAGAGATAGTGTGGGGCCGTGGAGAGATAGTGTGGGAGAGTGGTCAGATAGTGTGGGGGGGTGAAGAGATAGTGGAGAGATTGTGTGGGAGAGTGGAGAGATAGTGGAGAGATAGTGTGGGAGAGTGGAGAGATAGTGTGGGAGAGTGGAGAGGTAGTGTGACAGAGTGGAGAGATAGTGGAGTGATAGTGTGGGAGAGTGGAGAGATAGTGTGGGAGGGTGGAGAAATAGTGTGGATGAGTGGAGTGATAGTGTGGGAGAGTGGATAGATAGTGGAGAGATAGTGGAGAGATAGTGTGGGAGAGTGGAGAGATAGTGCGGGAGAGTGGATAGAACGTGGAGAGATAGTGGAGAGATAGTGTGGGAGAGTGGAGAGATAGTTAGGGAGGGTGGAGAGATAGTGTGGGAGAGTGGAGAGATAGTGTGGGAGAGTGGTGAGATAGTGTGAGGGAGTGAAGAGATAGTAGAGAGTTTGTGTGGGAGAGTGGAGAGATAGTGTGGGAGTGTGGAGAGATAGTGGAGAGATAGCAGAGAGGTAGTGTGGGAGAGTGGAGAGATAGTGGAGAGATAGTGTGGGAGAGTGGAGAGATAGTGAGGGAGAGTGGAGAGATAGTGTGGGAGAGTGGAGAGATAGTATGGGAGTGTTGAGAGATTGTGTGGGAGAGTGGAGAGATAGTGTGGGAGATTGGAGAGATAGTGGAGAGATTGTGGAAAGGTAGTGTGGGAGCGTGGAGAGATAGTGGAGAGATAGTGTGGGAGAGTGGAGAGATGGTGTGGGAGAGTGGAGAGATACTGTGACAGTGTGGAGAGATAGTGACAAGATAGTGTGGGAGAGAGGAGAGATATTGTGGGAGGGTCGAAAGAGAGTGCGGATGAGTGGAGTGATAGTGTGGGAGAGTGAAGAGATAGTGTGGGAGAGGGGAGAGATAGTGGAGAGATAGTGGAGAGATAGTGTGAGAGAGAGGAGAGATAGTGTGGAAGAGTGGAGAGATAGTGTGGGAGTGTGGAGAGATTGTGTGACAGAGTGGAGAGATAGTGGAGAGATAGTGTGGGAGAGTGGAGAGATAGTGTGGGAGGGTGAAGAGATTGTGTGAATGAGTGGAGTGATAGTGGAGAGATAGTGGAGAGATAGTGTGGGAGAGTGGAGAGATTGTGCGGGAGAGTGGAGAGACAGTGTGGGAGAGTGGAGAGGTAGTGCGGGAGAGTGGAGAGATAGTGGAGATATAGTGTGACAGAGTGGAGAGATAGTGGAGAGATAGTCCGGGAGAGTGGAGAGATAGTGTGAGGGAGTGGAGAGATGGTGGAGAGATCAAGTGGGAGAGTGGAGAGATAGTGTTGGAGTGTGGAGAGATAGTGTGGGAGAGTGGAGTGATAGTGGAGAGATAGTGGAGAGATAGTGTTGGAGAGAGGAGAGATAGTGTGGGAGAGTGGAGAGATAGTGTGGGAGTGTGGAGATATTGTGTGACAGAGTGGAGAGATAGTGCAGAGATAGTAGAGAGATAGTGTGGGAGGGTGGAGAGATTGTGGAGAGATTGTGGAGAGATAGTGTGGGAGAGTGGAGAGATTGTGGAGAGATTGTGGAGAGATAGTGTGGAAGAGTGGAGAAATTGTGCGGGAGAGTGGAGAGATAGTGTGGAAGAGTGGAAAGATTGTGGAGAGATAGTGTGACAGAGAGGAGAGATGGTGAAGAGATAGTGTGGGAGAGTGGAGAGATAGTGTGGGAGTGTGGAGAGATAGAGTGGGAGAGTTGAGAGATAGTGGAGAGAAAGTGGAGAGATAGTGTGGGAGTGTGGAGAGATAGTGTGGGAAAGTGAAGAGATAGTGTGAGAGAGTGGAGAGATAGTCGAGAGGTTGTGGAGAGATTGTGTGGGAGAGTGGAGAGATAGTGGAGAGGTAGTGTGGGAGAGTGGAGAGAAAGTGTGACAGAGTGGAGAGATAGTGTGGGAGAGTGGAGAGTTAGGGTGGGAGTGTGGAGAGATAGTGTGGGAGAGTTGAGAGATAGTGTGGGAGAGTGGAGAGATAGTGTGGGAGAGTGGAGAGATAGTGCGGGAGAGTGGAGAGATAGTGGAGATATAGTGTGACAGAGTGGAGAGATAGTGGAGAGATTGTGTGGGAGAGTGGAGAGATTGTGTGGGAGAGTGGTGAGATAGTGTGGGAGAGTGGATAGATAGTGGAGAGATAGTGGAGAGATAGTGTTGGAGAGTGGAGAAATTGTGCGGGAGAGTGGAGAGAAAGTGTGGGAGAGTGGAGAGATGGTGGAGAGATAGTGTGACAGAGTGGAGAGATTGTGGAGAGATAGTGTGGGAGAGTGGAGAGATAGTGTGGGAGTGTGGAGAGATAGGGTGGGAGTGGAGAAATAGTGTGGGAGAGTGGAGAGATAGTGGAGAGATAGTGGAGAGATAGTGTGAGAGAGTGGAGAGATAGTGTGGGAGAGTGGAGAGATAGTGGGGGAGTGTGGAGAGATAGTGTGGGAGGGTGAAGAGATAGTGGAGAGATAGTGGAGAGATAGTGGAGAAATAGTGGAGAGATATTGGAGAGATGGTGTGGGAGAGTGGAGAGATTGTGCAAGAGAGTGGAGAGATAGTGTGGGAGAGTGGAGAGATAGTGGAGAAATAGGGTGACAGAGTGGAGAGATAGTGTGGGAGAGTGGAGAGGTAGTGGAGATACAGTGTGACAGAGTGGAGAGATAGTGGAGAGATAGTGTGGGAGAGTGGAGAGATTGATTGGGAGTGTGGAGAGATATGGTGGAAGAGTGGAGAGAGAGTGTGGGAGAGTGGAGAGATGGTGCGGGAGAGTGGAGAGATAGTGGAGATATAGTGTGACAGAGTGGAGAGATAGTGGAGAGATAGTGTGGGAGAGTGGTGAGATAGTGTGGGGGAGTGAAGAGATAGTAGAGAGATAGTGTGGGAGAGTGGAGAGATAGTGTGTGAGAGTGGTGAGATAGTGTGGATGAGTGGAGTGATTGTGTGGGAGAGTGGATATATAGTTTGGGAGAGTGGAGAGATAGTGTGGGAGAGTAGAGAGATAGTGTGGAAGAGTGTAGAGATGGTGGAGAGATAGTGTTACAGAGTGGTGAGATAGTGGAGAGATGGTGTGGGAGTGGAGAGATGGTGTGGGAGTGTGGAGAGATTGTGTGGGTGAGTGGAGAGATAGTGTGGGAGAGTGGAGAGATAGAGGAGAGATAGTGTGACGGACTGGAGAGATAGCGGAGAGATAGTGTGGGAGAGTGGAGAGATACTGGAGAGATACTGTGGAATAGTGGAGAGATAGTTTGGGAGAGTGGAGAGACAGTGTGACAGAGTAGACAGATAGTGTGGAGGTAATGTGGAAGAGTGGAGAGATAGTGGAGAGATAGTGTGGGAGAGTGGAGACATAGTGGAGAGATAGTGGAGAGGTAGTGTGGGAGAGTGGAGAGATAGTGAAGAAATAGTATGGGAGAGTGGAGAGATAGTGTGGGAGAGTGGAGAGATAGTGTGGGAGAGTGGAGAGATAGTGTGACAGAGTGGAGAGAGAGTGGAGAGATAGTGGAGAGATAGTGTGGGAGAGTGGAGAGAAAGTGTGGGAGAGTGGAGAGAGGGTGTGGGAGTGTGGAGAGATTGTGTGGGAGAGTGGAGAGATAGTGTGGGAGGGTGGAGAGATAGTGTGGATGAGTGGAGTGATAGTGTGGGAGAGTGGAGAGATAGTGTGGGAGAGTGGAGAGATAGTGGAGGTATAGTGGAGAGAAAGTGTGGGAGCGTGGAGAGATAGTGTGGGAGAGTGGTGAGATAGTGTGAGGGAGTGAAGAGATATTGGAGAGACAGTGTGGGAGAGTGGAGAGATCGTGTGGGAGTGTGGAGAGATTGTGTGGGAGAGTGGAGAAATAGTGTGGGAGAGTGGAGAGATAGTGGAGAGATAGTGGAGAGGTAGTGTGGGAGCGTGGAGAGATAGTGGAGAGATATAGTGGGAGAGTGGAGAGATAGCGTGGGAGAGTGGAGAGATAGTGTGGGAGAGTGGAGAGATAGTGTGACAGAGTGGAGAGATAGTGGAGAGATAGTGTGGGAGAGTGGAGAGATAGTGTGGGAGCGTGGAAAGATAGTGTGGGAGAGTGGAGAGATAATGTTGGAGAGTGGAGAGATAGTGTGGAGGTAGTGTGGGAGAGTGGAGAGATAGTGTGGGAGAGTTGAGAGATAGTGTGGGAGAGTGGAGAGATAGTGGAGAGATAGTGGAGAGATAGTGTGGGAGAGTGGAGAGATAGTGTGGGAGAGTGGTGAGATAGTGGAGATTTAGTGTGACAGAGTGGAGAGATAGTGGAGAGATAGTATGGGAGAGTGGAGAGATTGTGTGGGAGTGTGGAGAGATATGGTGGGAGAGTGGAGAGATAGTGTGGGAGAGTGGAGAGATGGTGCGGGAGAGTGGAGAGATAGTGGAGATAAAGTGTGACAGAGTGGAGAGATAGTGGAGAGATTGTGTGGAAGAGTGGAGAGATAGTGTCGGAGAGTGGTGAGATAGTGTGGGGGAGTGAAGAGATAGTGGGGAGATAGTGTGGGAGAGTGGAGAGAGTGTGGGAGAGTGGAGAGATAGTGTGGATGAGTGGAGTGATTGTGTGGGAGAGTGGATATATAGTTTTGGAGAGTGGAGAGATAGTGTGGGAGAGTAGAGAGATAGTGTGGGAGAGTGTAGAGATAGTGTGGGAGACTGGAGAGATGGTGGAGAGATTGTGTGACAGAGTGGTGAGATAGTGGAGAGATAGTATGGGAGAGGAGAGATGGTGTGGGAGTGTGGAGAGATTGTGTGGGTGAGTGGAGAGATAGTGTGGGAGAGTGGAGAGATAGAGGAGAAATATTGTGATAGAGTGGAGAGATAGTGGAGAGATAGTGTGGGAGAGTGGAGAGATACAGGAGAGATACTGTGGAATAGTGGAGAGATAGTGTGGGAGAGTGGAGAGAAAGGGTGACAGAGTGGACATATAGTGTGGAGGTAATGTGGAAGAGTGGAGAGATAGTGGAGAGATAGTGGAGAGATAGTGTGGGAGAGTGCAGAGATGGTGTGGGAGAGTCGAGAGATACTGTGACAGAGTGGAGAGATAGTGACGAGATAGTGTGGGAGAGAGGAGAGATATTGTGGGAGGGTGGAGAGAGAGTGTGGATGAGTGGAGTGATAGTGTGGGAGAGTGGAGAGATATAGTGGGAGAGTGGAGAGATAGTGGATAGATAGTGGAGAGATAGTGTGAGAGAGTGGAGAGATTGTGTGGGGGAGTGAAGAGATAGTGGAGAGATAGTGTGGGAGAGTGGAGAGATAGTGGATAGATAGTGGAGAGATAGTGTGAGAGAGTGGAGAGATTGTGTGGGGGAGTGAAGAGATAGTGGAGAGATAGTGTGGGAGAGTGGAGAGATTGTGTGGGAGAGTGGAGAGATAGTGTGGGAGATTGAAGAGATAGTGGAGAGATAGTGGAGAGGTAGTGTGGTAGAGTGGAGAGATAGTGGAAAGATAGTGTTGGAGAGTGGAGAGATAGTGTGGGAGAGTGGAGAGATAGTGTGGGAGTGAGTAGAGATTGTGTGGGAGAGTGGAGAGATAATGTGGGAGAGTGGAGAGATAGTGGAGAGATAGTGGAGAGGTAATGTGGGAGAGTGGAGAGATTGTGGAGAGATACTGTGGGAGAGTGGAGAGATTGTGAGGGAGAGTGGAGAGATAGTGTGGGAGAGTGGAGACATAGTGTCGGACTGTGGAGAGATTGTGTGGGAGAGTGGAGAGATAGTGGAGAGATAGTGTAGAGGTAGTGTGGGAGCGTGGAGAGATAGTGGAGAGATAGTGTGGGAAAGTGGAGAGATAGTGTGGGAGAGTGGACAGATAGTGTGACAAAGTGGAGAGATAGTGGAGAGATAGCGTGAGAGAGTGGAGAGATAGTGTAGGAGGGTGGAGAGATAGTGTGGATAATTAGTGGGAGAGTGGAGAGATAGTGGAGAGATAGTGTGGGAGAGTGGAGAGATAGTGTGGGAGTGTGGAGAGATAGTGTGGGAGAGTGAAGAGATAGTGTGACAGAGTCGAGAGATAGTGGAGAGATAGTGTGGGAGAGTGGAGAGATAGTGTGGGAGAGTGGAGAGATAGTGTGGATGAGTGGAGTGATAGTGTGGGAGAGTGGAGACATAGTGTGGGAGAGTGAAGAGATAGTGTGGGGGAGTGGAGAGATTGTGTGACAGACTAGAGAGATCGTGGAGAGATTGTGTGGGAGAGCGAAGAGATAGTGGAGAGATAGTGTGGGAGAGTGGAGAAATTGTGCGGGATAGTGGAGAGATAGAGTGGGAGAGTGGAGAGATAGTGTGACAGAGTAGAGAGATAATGTGGGAGAGTGGAGAGATAGTGTGGGAGAGTGGAGAGATAGTGTGGGAGAGTGGAAAGAGAGTGTGGGAGAGTGGAGAGATAGTGTGGGTTTGTGGAGAGATAGTGTGGGAGAGTGGAGAGATAGTGGAGAGATAGTGGAGAGATTGTGTGGGAGAGTGGAGAGATAGTGGAGAGATAATATGGGACAGTGGAGAGATAGTGTGGGAGAGTGGAGAGATAGTGTGACAGAGTGGAGAGAGAGTGTGACAGAGTGGAAAGATAGTGGAGAGATCGTGTGGGAGGGAGAAGAGATAGTGTGGATGAGTGGAGTGATTGTGTGGGAGAGTGGAGAGATAGTGTGGGAGAGTGGAGAAATTGTGCGGGATAGTGGAGAGATAGTGTGGGAGAGTGGAGAGATAGTGTGACAGAGTGGAGAGATAATGTGGGAGAGTGGAGAGATAGTGTGGGAGAGTGGAAAGATAGTGTGGGAGAGTGGAGAGATAGTTAGGGATTGTGGAGAGATAGTGTGGGAGAGTGGAAAGATAGTGGAGAGATAGTGGAGAGTTAGTGTGGGAGAGTGGAGAGATAGTGGAGAGATAATATGTGAGAGTGGAGAGATAGTGTGGGAGAGTGGAGAGATAGTGTGACAGAGTGGAGAGAGAGTGTGACAGAGTGGAAAGATAGTGGAGAGATTGTGTGGAAGAGTGGAGAGACAGTGTGGGAGAGTGGAGGGATAGTGTGGGAGAGTGGAGACACAGTGTGGGAGAGTGGAGAGATAGTGGAAAGATAGTGTGACAAGGTGGAGAGATAGTGGAGAGATAGTGTGGGAGAGTGGAGAGATAGTGGGGGAGAGTGGAGAGATAGTGTGGAAGATTGGAGAGATAGTGGTGAGATAGTGTGAAAGAGTGGAGAGATAGTGGAGAGATAGTGTGGGAGAGTGGAGAGATAGTGCGGGAGAGTGGAGAGATAGTGTGGATGAGTGGAGAGATAGGGGAGAGGTAGTGAAGAGAATGTGTGGGAGAGTGGAGAGATAGTTTGGGAGAGTGGAGTGAAAGTGGAGAGATAGTGGAGTGGTAGTGTGGGAGAGTGGAGAAATAGTGTGGGAGAGTGGAGGGATTGTGTGGGAGAGTGGAGAGATAGTGTGACAGAGTGGAGAGATAGTGGAGAGATAGTGTGGGAGGGTGGAGAGATAGTGTGTATGAGTTGAGTGATAGTGTGGGAGAGTGGAGAGATAGTGGAGAGATAGTGTGGGAGAGTGGAGAGATAGTTCGGGAGAGTGGAGAGATAGTGCGGGAGTGTGGAGAGATAGTGTGGATGAGTGGAGTGATAGTGTGGGAGAGTGGAGAGATAGTGTGGGACAGTGGGAAGATAGTGGAGAGAATGTGTAGGAGAGTGGAGAGATAGTGTGGGAGAGTGGAGAGATAGTGGAGAGATAGTAGGGTGGTAGTGTGGAAGAGTGGAGAGATAGTGGAGAGAGTGTGTGGGAGAGTGGAGGGATTGTGTGGGAGAGTGGAGAGATAGTGTGGGAGAGTGGAGAGATAGTGTGACAGAGTGGAGAGAGAGTGTGGGAGAGATAGCGTGGGAGAGTGGAGAGATAGTGCAGAGATAGTGGAGAGAATGTGTGGGAGAGTGGAGAGATAGTGTGGGAGGGTGGAGAGATAGTGTGGATGAGTGGAGTGATAGTGTGGGAGAGTGGAGAGATAGTGTGGGACAGTGGGAAGATAGTGGAGAGAATGTGTAGGAGAGTGGAGAGATAGTGTGGGAGAGTGGAGAGATAGTGGAGAGATAGTAGGGTGGTAGTGTGGAAGAGTGGAGAGATAGTGGAGAGAGTGTGTGGGAGAGTGGAGGGATTGTGTGGGAGAGTGGAGAGATAGTGTGGGAGAGTGGAGAGATAGTGTGACAGAGTGGAGAGAGAATGTGATAGAGTGGAAAGATAGTGGAGAGATAGTATGGGAGGAAGAAGAGATAGTGTGGATGAGTGGAGTGATTGTGTGGGAGAGTGGAGAGATAGTGGAGAGATAGTGTGGGGAGATAGTGTGGGAGAGTGGAAAGATAGTGTGGGACAGTGGAGAGATAGTGTGGAATAGTGGAGAGATAGTGTGGGAGATAGTGTGGGATTATGGAGAGATAGTGTGGGAGAGTGGAGAGATAGTGTGGGAGAGTGGAGAGATAGTGTGGAGAGGGGAGAGGTAGTGTGGTAGAGTGGAGAGATAGTGGAGAGATAGTGGAGAGATAGTGGAGAGATAGTGTGGGAGAGATAGTGTGGGAGAGATAGTGGATAGAGTGGGATAGTGTGGGAGAGTGGAGATAGTGTGGGATAGTGGAGAGATAGTGACAGTGTGGGACAGTGGAGAGATAGTGTGGGATAGTGTGGGATAGTGGAGATATAGTGGAGATAGTGCAGAGTGGAGAGATAGTGTGTGATATTGTGGGAGATAGTGTGGGAGAGTGGAGAGATAGTGTGGGAGAGTGGAGAGATAATGTGGGATAGTGGAGAGATAGTGTGGGAGAGTGGAGAGATAGTGGAGAAATAGTGTGGGAGAGTGGAGAGCTAGTGAGGGAGAGATAGTGTGGAGAGATAGTGTGGAGAGTGGAGTGATAGTATGGGAGAGATAGTGTGGAGAGATAGTGGAGAGATAGTGGAGAGATAGTGGAGAGATAGTGTGAGATAGAGTGGGAGAGTGGAGAGATAGTGTGGGAGGGTGGAGAGATAGTGTGGGAGAGTGGAGAGATAGTGTGGGAGAGTGGAGAGATAGTGTGGGATAGTGGAGAGATTGTGGAGAGAGTGGAGAGATAGTGTGGGATAGTGTGGGATAGTGGAGAGATAGTGTGGGAGAGTGGAGAGATAGTGGAGAGATAGTGTGGGAGAGTGGAGAGATAGTGGAGAGATAGTGTGGGATAGTGGAGAGATAGTGTGTGAGAGTGGAGAGAGTGGAGAGAGAGTGTGGGATAGTGTGGGAGATAGTGTGTGGAGATAGTGTGGGATAGTGGAGATAGTGTGGGAGAGTGGAGAGATAGTGGAGAGATAGTGGAGAGATAGGGTGGAGAGATAGTGGATAGATAGTGTGGGATAGTGTGGGATAGTGGGTGTGATAGTGTGGGAGATAGTGGAGAGATAGTGTGGGATAGTGTGGGAGAGATAGTGTGGGAGAGTGGGGAGATAGTGGAGAGATAGTGTGGGAGTGTGGAGAGATAGTGTGGGATAGTGGAGAGATAGTGGAGAGATAGTGTGGGAGTATGGAGAGTTAGTGGAGAGATAGTGGAGATAGTGTGGGATCGTGGTGAGATAGTGTGATAGTACAGATAGTGTGGAGAGATAGTGTGGGAGAGAGAGATCGTTTGGGATAGTATGGGAGAGTGGAGAGATAGTGTGGGAAGAGATAGTGTGGGAGAGTGGAGATAGTGGAGAGATAGTGTGGGAGAGTGGAGAGATAGTGGAGAGATAGTGTGTGATAGTGGAGAGATAGTGTGGGATAGTGGAGAGATAGTGTGGGATAGTGGAGAGATAGTGTGGGAGATAGTGTGGGAGAGTGGAGAGACAGTGTGGGAGAGTGTGGAATATTGGAGACATAGTGGAGAGATAGTGTGGGAGAGTGGAGAGATAGTGTGATAGTGTGATAGTGTGTGGGAGACAAGAGATAGTGTGGGAGAGTGTAGAGATAGTGGGGAGAGATAGTGGAGAGATAGTGTGGGAGAGATAGTGTGGGATAGTGTGAGATAGTGGAGAGAATGTGGGAGTGATAGTGAGATAGTGGAGATAGTGAGATAGTGAGATAGCCACTCTCCCACACAATCCCACACTATCTCTCCACTATCTCGCCACTCTCCCACACTATCTCTCCACTCTCCCACACTATCTCTCCACTATCTCACACTATCTCTCCCACACTATCCCACACACTATCTCTCACACTATGGCAGATAGTGGATAGTGTGTGTGATAGTGTGGGAGTGTGGCGAGAGTGGAGAGTTAGTGTGAGATAGTGTGAGAGAGTGATAGTGTGAGATAGTGTGATAGTGTGTGGGAGATAGTGGAGAGATAGTGGAGAGATAGTGTGGGAGAGATAGTGTGGGATAGTGTGGGAGATGGTGTGGGAGAGTGGAGAGATAGTGAAGAGATAGTGTGGGACAGTGGAGAAATAGTGTGGTAGTGTGAGAGATGGTGGAGAGATAGTGTGGAAGAGTGGAGAGATAGTGGAGAGATAGTGTGGAAGATAGTGTGAGATAGTGTATGATAGTGTATGATAGTGTGGAGAGATAGTGTGGGATAGTGGAGAGATAGTGATATAGTGTGGATAGTGGATACACACTATCTCCACACTATCTCTCCACTCTCTCACACTATCTCTCCACTCTCCCACATTATCTCCACTCTCCCACACTATCTCTCTCCCACACTATCACACTATCTCTCCACATTATCCACACTATCTCTCCACTCTCCCACACACTATCCAACACTATCTCTCCACACTCCCACACTATCTCTCCACCATCTCTCCACTATCTCGCCACTCTCCCACACTATCACACTATCTCTCCACTCCACCCTTTTGACGCCTTTGTGCCGCCGCGGAGTATTGCAGTCCAACAGTTGCTGTTTGGCCAAGGTTCTTGGCCACCCTCTCTCCAGCTACTACCTGCTCCTCATTAGGGCATTGGACAACCCTAGCCAGCTGCCCGGTAGCAAAGGCTGCATCCGGCCTTGTGTGAACGGCCGCATACATGAGGCTGCCCACCAAGGAGTGAAAACGGCGCCTCTCCTCTTCACCAACACTTTCCTCCGCTGGGCCTTTCACACACTTGAACCCTGAGGGAAGAGGAGTAGCCACATGACCTTCACTCTTCCCAAAGTTTGCAGCCAAGGCCTCCAAGTACTTCTTTTGATGCACTCGCATCCTTGTTATTCAATCCCTTGCCGCGACTTCCAATATTTGATTCTTTTGATTGTCTTGCTTCTCGCGTGTTCATGCCTGAATTTGTTCTTCGACTGTTTTGTTCTACGCAGACATGAGGACGAAGATCGAGAAATTCTGGGAGTTTGTCAAACTGATGCGGATTCTCAACCGGTACAACCTCGACCACATCGTGAACGCCGACCAAACCCCCCTCTTTATCGAAATGCCCCAGGAGAGGATGTTGGAGCATAGAGGCTCCCGTACGGTGCATGTGAGGACGGCCGGCTATGAAAAGGAGCGGCTCACCGTCATGTTGGCAGTCACCGCGTCGGGATTGAAGCTCCCGCCGTATGTCATCTTCAAGCGGAAGACGCTGCCAAAGATTCAGGTTCCCCCGGGTAAGAATCGCCTTTGCTTTTCGCTCTGTGCATAGTGTACACCGATGCATACCCTCTGACTGTTGTTGTGGCTTGTGATTGTATCCAGGTGTCATCATCCGAGCCCAGCCGAAGGGCTGGATGGACGAGAAGCTTGTCCAGGACAGGACTAATCAAGTCCTGAACCCATTCTTGCGCCCGCTGCGCGAAGCGGGGAATAGGCACAAGGAGGCGCTCGTCATCCTGGACTCGTACAAGGGCCACCTCACGCAAGCAGTCGGGCAGACGATGAAGCTGTGCAAACTTACCCGCGCGGTCATCCCAGGTGGTTGCACGCCTCTCGTTCAACCGCTGGACGTCGCAGTGAACAAGAGCTTCAAGGCCGGCGTGCGCGGCGACTACGGCGCGTGGTTTGAGCCGTTCGGCATCGACCTGAAGACTGCGGCAGGTGAGCCCCTTCCTAGTCGCTTCCTCAGTAGTTATTAGACTTCTTGCTTGTTGACGAATTCCACCGTGCCCGTTCCCAGTCGTTATCTTACCGTGCCCGTGTTCTTCTCCTCCCATTATGCTCCCGTCCCATGTGCAGGAAATCTGAAGAAGCCCCCGGCTGAGCTCATCTTGAAATGGATTGCTCGGTCATGGGAGGCTGTGCCAGAGGAGCTCGTGCGTAGTTCATTCAAGACGTGCGGTATATCAAATGCGCTGGATGGCACCGAGGACAACCTCGCTCTCCGCCACCTCCGCGGCAAGCCCGACCTCGAGGTGATGGACGATGTCCACGTCGAGGAGGGCGAGAGCGGCTACATCAACCCCCTCTACGACGCCTTCATCGATGTGGGCGGGGACGTCGCCGACGACGAAGAGGCGGATGCGGCGTCGCTGGCGGCTGACGACATCGACTGTGCTGAAGCGGCAACCGAAGCAGCTGAGATGAGCGCAGACAATGCAGAGACTACATCAGCAGCAGCAGCAAGTGTTGATGTGTGGCCGGCACAAGGCATTGCAGAGGAGGATGACGACAACTGCTGGTGGGATGAGCTTGCAGATGGGAGCGACGTCGTGATGTGGCAGCCTGGTGATGAGGAGCCTGAGGAGGACGACTAGAGCAGTGGCAGAGGCATGAGTATCTGGCGTAGTGTAAGGATTTAAAGTGTAGTGGACAATTTAGGTTCTAAGCAGAGCCAATACGTAGGTAGGATTCAAGCTCCAGGTGGTGCCACTAACTAGTTCAGGTGTTAATTTTGCAGAGTAGTGACTAGGTGTACTCTAGTTGTATTGCTAACGTCTAATTCAAGAAGTTGTATACTCTAATTCAATGTGAAGCCCAAGGTAGTAGTTGACGTCACCAAGGGTCTTGCACTTGAACTTGTCTTGAAGCTTCAGCATCACCTCCTTCACAAGGTCAAGAAGGGTAAAAATATGAGGATGTCGTCCACATAAACCACCATGAAGCTCCTCTGCTCCCCCTCGCCAAGCATGAACAAGGATTGATCGGCCGTTGAGGGAGTGAAGCCGATCGCCTCCAAGACTTCCCACAATCTCCACTATCACTATCACTCCACTCATACACACTATCTCTCCACCCTAACACACTATCTCTCCACTCTCCCACACTATCTCTCCACTCTCCCACACTATCCCTCCACTCTCCCACACTTTCTCTCCACAATCTCTCCACTCTCCCACGCCATCTCTCCACTCTCCCTTTCAATCTCTCCACACTCCCACACTATCTCTCCACTCTCCCACACTACCTCTCCACTATCTCTCCACTATTCCACACTCTCTCCACTCTCTACACTCTCCCACACTATCTCTCCACACTCTCTCCACTCTCTCCACACAATCTCTCCACACTATCTCTCCACACTCTCTCCACTCTCTCCACTCTCCCACGCTATCTCTCCACTGTCCCACACTATCTCTCCACTCTCCCACACTATCTCTGCACACTATCTCTCCACTCTCCCACACTATCTCACACTATCTCCCCACTCTCCCACACTATCTCTCCACTCTCCCACACTATCTCTCCACTATCTCTCCCACACTATCTCTCCACTATCTCTCCACTCTCCCACACTATCTCTCCACTCTCCCACACTATCTCTCCACTCTCCCACACTATCTCTTCTCTCCCACACACTATCTCTCCACTCTCTCCACACTATCTCTCCACTATCTCTCCCACACTATCTCTCCACTATCTCTCCCCTCTCCCACACTATCTCTCCACTCTCCTACACTATTTCTCTACTATCTCTCCACTCTCCCACACTCTTCCACACTATCTTTCCACTCTCCCACACTATCTCTCCACTATCCCACACTCTCTCCATTATCTCTCCACTATCCCACACCATTTCCCCACTCTTCCACACTATCTCTCCAGTCTCATACACTATCTCTCCACTCTCCCACACTCTCTTTACTCTCCCAAACAATCTCTCCACTCTCACACACTATCTCCCACACTATCTCTCCACTCTCCCACACTATCTCTCCACACTCCCACACTATCTCTCCACTATCTCTCCACACTCCCACACTATCTCTCCTACACTATCTCTCCAGTCTCATACACTATCTCTCCACTCTCCCACACTCTCTTTACTCTCCCACACTATCTCTCCACTCTCACACACTATCTCCCACACTATCTCTCCACTCTCCCACACTATCTCTCCACACTTCCACACTATCTCTCCACTATCTCTCCACACTCCCACACTATCTCTCCACTATCCCACGCAATCTCCCACACTATCTCTCCACTCTCTCACACTATCTCTCCACTCTCCCACACTATCTCTCCACTCTCCCGCACTATCTCTCCACTCTCCCACACCATCTCTCCACTCTCACGCATTATCTCTCCACTATCTCACACTATCTCTCCACTATCTCTCCACTCTCTCCACTCCCCCACACTATCTCTCCACTCTCCCACACTATCTCTCCACTCTCCCACACTATCTTTCAACTCTCCCGCACTATCTCTCCACTCTCCCACACTATCTCTCCACTCTCACGCATTATCTCTCCACTATCTCACACTATCTCTCCACTATCTCTCCACTCTCTCCACTCCCCCACACTATCTCTCCACTCTCCCACACTTTCTCTCCACTCTCCCACACTATCTCCCCACTCTCTCTCCACTCTCCCACACTATCTCTCCACTCTTCCACACTATCTCTCCACTCTCCTCCACTATCTCTCCACTATCCCACACTATCTCTCCACTCTTCCACACTATCTCTCCACTATCCCACACTAACTTTCCACTCTCCCACACTATCTCTCCACTCTCCAACACTATCTCTCCACACTCCCACACTATCTCTCCACTATCCCACACTATCTCTCCACTCTCACACACTATCTCCCACACTATCTTTCCACTCTCCCACACTATCTTCCCACTCTCCCACACTATCTCTCCACTCTCCCACACTATCTCTCCACTATCTCTCCCACACTATCTCTCCACTATCTCTCCCCTCTCCCACACTATCTCTCCACTCTCTCCACTATCTCTCCACTCTCCTACACTATTTCTCCACAATCTCTCCACTCTCCCACACTCTTACACACTATCTTTCCACTCTCCCACACTATCTCTCCACTATCCCACACTCTCTCCACTATCTCTCCACTATCCCACACCATTTCCCCACTCTCCCACACTATCTCTCCACTCTCTCACACTATCTCTCCCACACCATTTCCCCACTCTCCCACACTATCTCTCCACTGTCTCTCCACTATCTCTCCACTATCTCTCCACACTCCCACACTATCTCTCCACTATCTCTCCACTCTCCCACACTATCTCTCCACTCTCCCCACTATCCCACACTATCTCTCCACTATCTCTCCACTCTCCCACACTATCTCTCCACTCTTCCACACTATCTCTCTCACACTATCTCTCCACTCTCCCACACAATCCCACACTATCTCTCCACTCCCCCACACTATCTCTTCACTCTCCCACACTATCTCTCTACTCTCCCACACTATCTCTCCACTCTCCCACACTATCTCTCCTCTCCACTCTCCCACACTATCTCGCCACTATCTCTCCACTCTCCCACACTATTTCTCCACACTCCCACACTATCTCTCCACTCTCCTACACTATCTCTCCACTCCCACTCTCTCCACTTCCCACACTATCTCTCCACTCTCCCACACTATCTCTCCACTATCCCACACAATCTCTCCACTCTCCCACACTATCTCTCCACTATCTCCACTCTCCCACACTATCTCTCCACTCTCCCACACTATCTCTCCACTGTCCCACACTGTCTCTCCACTATCCCACACTATCTCTCCACTCTCCCACACTATCTCTGATAGTGTAGGATAGTGGAGAGATGGTGTGGAGAGATAGTGTGGGGTAGTGGAGAGATAGTGGAGAGATAGTGGAGAGATAGTGTGGGAGAGTGGAGAGATAGTGGAGAGATTGTGTGGGAGAGTGGGGAGATAGTGTGGGAGAGTGGAAAGATAGTGAAGAGATAGTGGAGAGATAGTGAGAGATAGTGTGGGATAGTGTGGGAGAGATAGTGTGGGATAGTGTGAGAGAGTGGAGAGATAGTGTGGGAAAGAGATAGTGTGGGAGAGTGGAGAGATAGTGTGGGAGAATGGAGAGATAGTGGAGAGAGTGGAGAGATAGTGTGGGACAGTGGAGAGATAGTGTGGGAGATAGTGGAGAGATAGTGCGGGAGATAGTGTGGGAGAGTGGAGAGGTAGTGTGGGAGATAGTGTGGGACAGTGGAGAGATTGTTGAGAGATAGTGTGGGAGAGTGGAGAGATAGTGTGGGAGAGTGGAGAGATAGTGTGGGAGAGAGTGGAGAGATACTGTGGAGAGATAGTGTGGGAGAGTGGAGAGATAGTTTGGGAGATAGTGGAGAGATATTGTGGGAGAGTGGAGAGATAGTGTGGGAGAGTGGAGAGATAGTGGAGAGATAGCGTGGGAGAGTGGAGAGATAGTGGAAAGATAGTGCGGGAGAGTGGAGAGAATGTGCGGGAGAGTGGAGAGATAGTGTGGGAGAGATAGTGTGGGAGAGTGGAGAGATAGTGTGGGAGAGTGGAGAGATAGTGGAGAGAGTGAAGAGAGTGGAGAGATAGTGGAGAGATAGTGGAGAGATAGTGTGGGAGAGAGGAGAGATAGTGTGGGAGTGTGGAGGGATTGTGTGGGAGAGATAGTGGAAAGATAGTGGAGAGATAGTGGAGAGATAGTGTGGGATAGTGTGTGGGAGAGTGGAGAGAAAGTGGAGAGATAGTTGAGAGATAGTGGAGAGATAGTGTGGGATAGTGGAGAGATATTGTGGGAGAGATGGTGTGGGAGAGATAGTGTGGGAGAGTGGAGAGATAGTGTGGAGAGATAGTGGAGAGATAGTGGGATAGTGTGGGAGAGTGGAGAGATAGTGTGTGAGAAATAGTGTGGGACAGTGGAGAGATAGTGTGGGAGAGAATGGAGAGATAGTGGAGAGATAGTGTAGAGATAGTGTGGAAGATAGTGTGGGAGAGATAGTGTGTGATAGTGTAAGAGAGATAGTGTGTGATAGTGTGGGAGAGTGGAAAGATAGTGGAGAGATAGTGGAGAGATAGTGTAGGACACTGGAGATATAGTGTGGGAGAGTGGACAGATAGTGGAGAGATAGTGTGGGAGAGTGGAGAGATAGTGTGGGAGAGTGGAGAGATAGTGTGGGAGAGTGGAGAGATAGTGTGAGAGAGATAGTGTGGGAGAGATAGTGTGGAGAGATAGTGTGGAGAGAGTGGAGAGATTGTGTGGGAGAGATAGTGTGGAGAGATAGTGGAGAGACAGTGGAGAGATAGTGGAGAGATAGTGGAAAGATAGTGTGGGAGAGTGGAGGGATAGTGTGGGAGAGTGGAGAGATAGTGGAGAGATAGTGGAGAGATAGTGTGGAGATAGTGGAGAGATAGTGTGGGAGAGTGGAGAGACAGTGTGGGAGAGTGGAGAGATAGTGTGTGAGAGATATTGTGGGACAGTGGAGAGATAGTGTAGGAGTGTGGAGAGATAGTGGAGAGATAGTGTGGGAGTGTGGAGAGATAGTGGAGATAGTGGAGAGATAGCGTGGGAGAGATAGTGTGCAGAGATAGTGTGGGAGAGTGGAGAGAGTGGAGAGATAGTGTGGGAGAGATAGTGTGGGAGTGTGGAGAGATAGTATGGAAGAGTGGAGAGATAGTGGAGAGATAGTGTAGGAGAGTGGAGAGATAGTGTGGGAGATTGGAGAGATAGTGTGGGACAGAGGAGAGATAGTGTGGGAGAGTGGAGAGATAGTGTGGGAGAGTGGAGAGATAGTGTGGGAGAGATAGTGTGGGAGAGTGGAGAGATAGTGTGAGAGAGATAGTGTGGGAGAGATAGCGTGGAGAGATAGTGTGGAGAGAGTGGAGAGATTGTGTGGGAGAGATAGTGTGGAGAGATAGTGGAGAGACAGTGGAGAGATAGTGGAGAGATAGTGGAAAGATAGTGTGGGAGAGTGGAGGGATAGCGTGGGAGAGTGGAGAGATAGTGGAGAGATAGTGGAGAGATAGTGTGGAGACAGTGGAGACATTGTGTGGGAGAGTGGAGAGACAGTGTGGGAGAGTGGAGAGATAGTGTGGGAGAGTGGAGAGATAGAGGAGAGATAGTGTGTGAGAGTGGAGAGATAGTGGGGGAGAGTGGAGAGATATTGTGGGAGAGTGGAGAGATAGTGTGGAGAGAGTGGAGAGATGGTGGAGAGATAGTGTGGGATAGTGGAGAGATAGAGTGTGAGAGTGGAGAGATAGTGTGGGAGAGTGGAGAGAGTGTGGGACAGTGGAGAGATAGTGGAGAGATAGTGTGGGATAGTGGAGAGAATGTGTGTGAGTGGAGAGATAGTGTGGGAGAGTGGAGAGTTAGTGGAGAGATAGTGTGGGAGGGTGGAGAGATTGTGTGGGATAGTGGAGAGATAGTGTGGGAGAGATAGTGGAGAGATAGTGGAGAGATAGTGTGGGAGAGTGGAGAGAATAGTGTAGGAGAGTGGAGAGATAGTGTGTGAGAGTGGATAGATTGTGTGGGATAGTGGAAAGATAGTGTGTGAGAGATAGTGGAGAGATAGTGGAGAGATAGTGTGGGATAGTGGAGAGGTAGTGTGTGAAAGTGGAGAGATAGTGGAGAGATAGTGTGGGAGAGATAGTGTGTGATAGTGGAGAGATAGTGTGGGAGAGTGTGGGAGAGTGGTGAGATAGTGGAGAGATAGTGGAGAGATAGTGTGGGAGAGATAGTGTGGAGAGAGTGGAGAAATTGTGTGGGAGTGTGGAGAGATAGTGTGGATAGTGTGGGAGAGAAGGTGTGGGATAGTGTGGGAGGGTGGAGAGAGATAGTGTGGGAAAGATAGTGTTGAGAGATAGTGTGGGAGAGATAGTGTGGGAGATAGTGTGGGACAGATAGTGTGGGATAGTGTGGGAGAGTGGAGAGATAGTGTGGGAGATAGTGTAATAGTGTGGGAGAGTGGAGAGATAGTGGAGAGATAGTAGAGAGATAGTGGAGAGATAGTGTGGGAGAGTGAGAGAGATTGTGTGGGAGAGTGGAGAGATAGTGTGTGAGAGATAGTGTGGGTGAGTGAAGAGATGGTGTGATAGTGTGAGATAGTGTGGGACACTATCCTAAACCACACTATCACACACTATCACACTATCCACACACGATCTCTCCACTATCTCCACTGTCCCACACTATCTCTCCACTCTCCCACACTATCTCTCCACTCTCCCACACTATCTCTCCACTCTCCCACACTATCTCCACTCTCCCACACTTTCTCTCCACTATCCCACACTATCTCTCCACTCTCCCACACTATCTCTCACACACTATACACACTATCACACACAATCTATCCTCTCTCCACTCTCCCACATTATCTCTCCTCTCTCTCACACTATCTATCCACTCTCCCACACTATCTCTCCACTCTCCCACACTATCTCTCCCACACTATCCAACACTATCTCCACACTCCCACACTATCTCTCCACTATCTCTCCACTATCTCCCACACTATCCCACACTATCCCACACTATCTCTCCACTCTCCCACACTATCTCTCCACTATCTCTCGATTAGTGTGGGATAGTGGAGAGATAGTATGGAGAGATAGTGAGATAGTGTGTGAAAGTGTGGCATAGTGTGTGTGGGATAGTGTAGGATAGTGAAGAGATAGTGGAGAGATAGTGGGGACAGTGTGGGAGAGTGTGAGATAGTGTGTATAGTTTGTGGATAGTGGAGAGAGTGGAGAGATAGTGTGGGAGAGTAGGGAGATAGAGTGGGAGAGTGGAGAGATTGTGGAGAGATAGTGTGGGAGAGTGGAGAGATAGTGTGGGAGAGTGGAGAGATAGTGTGGGTGAGTGGAGAGATCGTGTGGGAGATAGTGTGGGAGAGATAGTGGATAGTGGAGAGATAGTGTGCGAGAGTGGAGAGATAGTGGATAGTGTGAGATAGTGTGAGATAGTGGAGAGATTGTGGAGAGATAGTGTGGGAGAGTGGAGAGATAGAGTGGGATAGTGGAGAGATAGTGTGGGAGAGTGGAGAGATAGTGTGGGAGAGTGGAGAGATAGTGTGTGAAAGTGGAGAGATAGTGGAGAGAGAGTGGAGAGATAGTGTGGGATAGCGTGGAATAGTGTGGGAGAGTGGGGGGATAGCGTGGAAGAGTGGAGAGATAGTGGAGAGATAGTGGAGAGATAGTGTGGGAGATAGTGTGGGTGAGTGGAGAGATAGTGGAGAGATAGTGGAGAGATGGTGTGGGAGAGTGGAGAGAGAGTGTGGGACAATGGAGAGATAGTGTGGGAGAGTGGAGAGATAGTGTGGGAAAGTGGAGAGATAGTGTGGCAGGGTGGAGAGATAGAGTGGATGAGTGGAATGATAGTGTGGGAGCGTGGAGAGATAGTGGAGAGATAGTGGAGAGAAAGTGTGGGAGAGTGGAAGGATAGTGTAGGAGAATGGTGAGATAGTGTGGGGGAGTGAAGAGATAGTGCAGAGATAGTGTGGGAGAGTGGAGAGATAGTGTGGGAGTGTGGAGAGATTGTGTGGGAGAGTGGAGAGATAGTGTGGGATTGTGGAGAGATAGTGTGGGAGTGTGGAGAGAAATTGGAGAGATAGTGGAGAGATAGTGTGGGAGAGTGGAGAGATAGTGTGACAGAGTGGAGAGATAGTGGAGAGATAGTGGAGAGATAGTGTGGGATAGTGGAGAGATAGTGTGGGAGGGTGGAGAGATAGTGTGGATGAGTGGCGTGATAGTGTGGGGGAGTGAAGAGATAGTGGAGAGATAGTGTGGGAGAGTGGAGACATAGTGTGGGAGTGGGAAACATTGAGTGGGAGAGTGGAGAGATAGTGTGGGAGAGTGGAGAGATAGAGGAGAGATAGTGGAGAGGTAGTGTGGGAGAGTGGAGAGATAGTGGAGAGATAGTGTGGGAGAGTGGAAAGATAGTGTGGGAGTGTGGTGAGAAGGTGTGGGGGAGTGGAGAGATTATGTGACACACTAGAGAGATGGTGGAGAGGTTGTGTGGGAGAGTGGAGAGATAGTGTGTGAGAGTGGAGAGATAGTGAGGGAGAGTGGAGAGATAGTGTGGGAGCACGGAGAGAGAGTGTGGGAAAGTGGAGAGATAGTGTGGGAGAGTGGAGAGATAGTGTGACAGAGTGAAGAGATGGTGGAAAGATTGTGTGGGAGAGTGGAGAGAGAGTGTGGGAGAGTGGAGAGATAGTGTGGGAGCGTGAAGAGATAGCGTGGGAGAGTGGAGAGATAGTGTGGGAGAGTGGAGAGATAGTGGAGAGATAGTGTGGGAGAGTGGAGAGATAGTATGGGATTGTGGAGACATAGTGTGGGAGAGTGGAGAGATAGCGTGGGAGAGTGGAGAGATATTGTGACAGAGTGGAGAGATAGTGGAGAGATAGTGTGGGAGAGTGGAGAGATAGCGTGGGAGAGTTGAGAGATAGTGAGACAGAGTGGAGAGATAGTGGAGAGATAGTGTGGGAGAGTGGAGAGATAGTATGGCATTGTGGAGAGATAGTGTGGGAGAGTGGAGAGATAGTGTGGGAGAGTGGAAAGATAGTGTAGGATTGTGGAGAGATAGTGTGGGAGAGTGGAGAGATAGTGGAGAGATAGTGGAGAGATAGTGTGGGAGAGTGGAGAGATAGTGGAGAGATAGTGTGGGAGAGTGGAGAGATAGTGTGGGAGAGTGGAGAGATAGTGTGACAGAGTGGAGAGAGAGTGTGACAGAGTGGAGAGATAGTGGAGAGATTGTGTGAAAGAGTGGAGAGATAGTGTGGGAGAGTGGAGAGATAGTGTGACAGAGTGGAGAGATAGTGGAGAGATAGTGAGGGAGATAGTGTGAGAGAGTGGAGAGATAGTATGGGAGGATGGAGAGATAGTGTGTATGAGTGGAGTGATAGTGTGAAAGAGTGGAGAGATAGTGGAGAGATAGTGGAGAGATAGTGTGGGAGAGAGGAGAGATTGTGCGGGAGAGTGGAGAGATAGTGTGAGAGAGTGGAGAGATAGTGGAGAGATAGTGTGATAGAGTGGAGAGATAGTAGAGAGATAGTGTGGGAGAGTGGAATGATAGTGTGGGAGGTTGGAGAGATAGTGTGGATGAGTGGAGTGATTGTGTGGAAGAGTGGAGAGATAGTGTGGGAGAGTGGAGAGATAGTGGAGAGATAGTGGAGAGATGGTGTGGGAGAGTGGAGAGATATTGGAGAGATAGTGGAGAGATAGTGTGGGAGAGTGGAGAGATGGTGGAGAGATAGTGTGGGAGAGTGGAGAGATAGTGTGGGAGAGTGGAGAGATAGTGGAGAGATAGTGGAGAGATAGTGTGGGATAGTGGAGAGATAGTGTGGGAGGGTGGAGAGATAGTGTGGATGAGTGGAGTGATTGTGTGGAAGAGTGGAGAGATAGTGGAGAGATAGTGGAAAGAAAGTGTGGCATAGTGGGGAGATAGTGTGGGAGAGTGGTGAGATAGTGTGGGGGAGTGAAGAGATTGTGGAGAGATAGTTTGGGAGAGTGGAGACATGGTGTGGGAGTGGGAGACATTGAGTGGGAGAGTGGAGAGATAGTGTGGGAGAATGGAGAGATAGAGGAGAGATAATGGAGAGGTAGTGTGGGAGAGTGGAAAGATAGCGTGGGAGAGTGGTGAGATAGTGTGGGGGAGTGAAGAGATAGTAGAGAGATAGTGTGGGAGAGTGGAGAGATAGTGTGGGAGTGTGGAGAGATTGTGTGGGAGAGTGGAGAGATAGTGTGGGAGAGTGGAGAGATAGTGTGGGAGAGTGGAGAGATAGTGGAGAGATACTGTGACAGAGTGGAGAGATAGTGGAGAGATAGTGTGGGAGAGTGGAGAGATAGTGTGGGAGTGTGGAGAGATAGTGTGGGAGAGTGGAGAGATAGTGTGGGAGGGTGGACAGATAGTGTGGACGAGTGGAGTGATAGTGTGGGAGAGTGGAGAGATAGTGAAGAGATAGTGGAGAGAATTGTGGGAGAGTGGAGAGATAGTGTGACAGAATGGAAAGATAGTGGAAAGATAGTGTGGGAGAGTGAAGAGATAGTGTGGGAGAGTGGAGAGATATTGGAGAGATAGTGGAGAGATAGTGTGGGAGAGTGGAGAGATAGTGGAGAGATAGTGTGGAAGAGTAGAGAGATAGTATGGGAGAGTGGAGAGATAGTGTGGGAGGGTGGAGAGATAGTGTGGATGAGTGGAGTGATAGTGTGGGCGAGTGGAGAGATAGTGGAGAGATAGTGAAGAGAAATTGTGGGAGAGTGGAGAGATAGTGTGAGAGAGTGGTGAGATAGTGTGGGGGAGTGAAGAGATAGTGGAGAGATAGTGTGGGAGAGTGGAGAGAAAGTGTGGGAGTGTGGACAGATTGAGTGGGAGAGTGGAGAGATAGTGTGGTAGAGTGGAGAGATAGTGGAGACATAGTGGAGAGATAGTGTGACAGAGTGGAGACATTGTGGAGAGATTGTGTGGGAGAGTGGAGAGATAGTTTGGGAGTGTGGAGAGAGTGTGGGAGAGTGGAGAGATTGTGTGTGAGAGTGTAGAGATTGTGTGACAGAGTGGAGAGATAGTGGAGAGATAGTGTGGGAGAGTGGTGAGATTGTGTGGGAGAGTGGAGACATAGTGGTGAGATAGTGTGGGTGAGTGGAGAGATAGTGTGGGTGAGTCGAGAGATTGTGTGGGAGTGTGGAGAGATTGTGGAGGGATAGTGGAAAGATGGTGTGGGAGAGTGGAGAGATAGTGTGGGAGAGTGGAGAGTTAGAGCGGGAGAGTGGAGAGATAGTGTGGGAGAGTGGAGAGATAGTGTGACAGAGTGGAGAGATATTGGAGAGATAGTGTGGGAGAGTGGAGAGATAGTGGAGAGAATGTGTGGGAGAGTGGAGAGATAGTGTGGGAGAGTGGTGAGATAGTGTGAGAGAGTGAAGAGATAGTGGAGAGATAGTGTGCGAGAGTGGAGAGATAGTGTGGGAGTGTGGAGAGATTGTATGGGAGTGAGTAGAGATTGTGTGGGAGAGTGGAGAGATAGTGTGGGAGAGTGGAGAGATAGTGGAGAGATAGTGGAGAGGTAGTCTGGGAGAGTGGAGAGATAGTGGAGAGATAGTGTGGGAGAGTGGAGAGATAGTGTGGGAGAGTGGAGAGATAGTGTGGGAGTGTGGGAGATTGTGTGGGATAGTGTGGGATAGTGGGAGATATAGTGTGTGATAGTGTGTGGAGATAGTGTGGGATAGTGTGGGAGATAGTGTGGGAGAGTGGAGAGATAGTGTGAGAGAGTGTGATAGTGTGGATAGTGGATAGATAGTGGATAGTGATAGTATCACACACACTATCCCACACACTAGTGTGGAGAGATAGTGTGTGGATAGTGGATAGTGTGATAGTGTGGGAGAGATAGTGGGATAGTGTGGGATACTCTCCCACACTATCACTATCACTCTCCACTATCTCACCCACACTAGTCACTATCACTACCACACTACCACACTAGTAGTGATAGTCTACACTATCTCCACACTATCTCTCCCACTATCTAGTAGTGATAGTGATAGTCACTATCACACTATCACTACTATCACACACTCCACACTATCTCACCCACTATCACACTATCACTAGTATGGAGATAGTGTGGGAGATGGTGATCTCCCACACTATCCCACACAATCTCCCACACTATCTCCCACACTATCTCCACCCTAGTGATAGTGTGTGTGAGAGATAGTGTGGGACTATCCACTATCTCTCCACACACCATCACTATCTCACCACTATCACACACTATCTCTCCCACACTATCTCCCACACTATCACACTATCTCTCCCACACTATCTCTCCACTATCCACACACTATCTCCACTCTCACACTATCTCCCACACTATAGTGTGTGAGAGTGGAGGGATAGTGTGGGAGAGTGGAGAGATAGTGGAAAGATAGTGTGGGAGAGTTGAGAGATAGTGTGGGAGAGTGGAGAGATAGTGGAAAGATAGTGTGGGAGAGTGGAGAGATAGTGTGGGAGAGTGGAGAGATAGTGAGAGATAGTGTGAGATAGTGAGAGATTGTGTGGGCGAGTGGAGAGATAGTAGAGAGATAGTGGAGAGATAGTGTGTGAGAGTGGAGAGATAGTGTGGGACAGTGGAGAGATAGTATGTGAGAGTGGAGATCGTGTGGGAGAGAGGAGAGATAGTGTGTGAGAGTGGAGATAGTGTGGGAGAGTGGAGAGATAGTGTGGGAGAGTGGAGAGATAGTGTGGGGGAGTGGAGAGATAGTGTGGGAAGGTGGGGGAGTGTGGAGAGATAGTGGAGAGATAGTGTGGGAGTGTGGAGAGATAGTGTGGGATAGTGTGGGATAGTGGAGAGATGGTGTGTGGGAGGGATAGTGGAGAGATAGTGGAGAGATAGTGTGGAAGAGTGGAGAGATAGTGTGGTGAGATAGTGGAGAGAGTGGAGAGATTGTGTGGTGAGATAGTGGAGAGATTGTGTGGGGGTGTGGGAGAGATAGTGTGGGAGAGTGGAGAGATAGTGTGGGAGAGTGGAGAAATAGTGTGGGAGAGTGGAGAGATAGTGGAGAGATAGTGTGGGAGAGGGGAGAGATAGTGTGGGAGAGTGGAGAGATAGTGTGGGAGAGATAGTGTGGGAGAGATAGTGTGGGAGAGGGGAGATATTGTGGAGAGATAGTGTGGGAGAGTGGAGAGTTAGTGTGGGAGAGTGGAGAGATAGTGTGGAAGATAGTGTGTGATAGTGTGTGGGAAAGTGGAGAGAAGGGAGAGTGGAGAGATTGTGTGTGAGAGTGGAGAGATAGTTGAGAGATAGTGTGGGAGAGTGGAGATATAGTAGAGAGATAGTGTGAGAGAGTGGAGAGATAGTGGAGAGATAGTGTGGGATAGTGGATAGATAGTGTGTGAGATAGTGTGGGAGAGTGGAGAGTGTGGAGAGAAAGTGTGGGATAGTGGAGAGATAGTGTGGGATAGTGCAGAGATAGTGTGGGAGAGTGGAGAGATAGTGTGGGAGAGTGGAGAGATAGTGTGGGATAGTGCAGAGATAGTGTGGGAGAGTGGAGAGATAGTGTGGGAGAGTGGAGAGATAGTGTGGGAGAGTGGGGAGATAGTGTGGGGGAGTGGAGAGATAGTGTGGGAGAGTGGAGAGATAGTGTGGGAGTGAGGGAGAGATAGTGTGGGATAGTGGAGAGATAGTGGAGAGAGATAGTGGAGAGAGTGGAGATATGGTGTGGTGAGATAGTGGAGAGATTGTGTGGGGGTGTGGGAGAGATAGTGTGGGAGAGTGGAGAGATAGTGTGGGAGAGAGGAGAGATAGTGGAGAGATAGTGTGGGAGAGGGGAGAGATAGTGGAGAGATAGTGTGGGAGAGTGGAGAGTTAGTGTGGGAGAGTGGAGAGATAGTGTGGGAGAGATAGTGTGGGAGAGATAGTGTGGGAGAGGGGAGAGATTGTGGAGAGATAGTGTGGGAGAGTGGAGAGTTAGTGTGGGAGAGTGGAGAGATTGTGGAGAGATATTGTGGGAGTGTGGAGAGATAGTGTGGGAGAGTGTTAGATAGTGTAGGAGAGTGGAGAGATAGTGTGGGAGAGTGGAGAGATAGTGTGGGGGAGTGGAGAGATAGTGTGGGACAGTGGAGAGATAGTGTGGGAGAGTGGAGAGATAGTGTGGGAGATAGTTGAGAGATAGTGTGGGAGAGTGGAGAGATAGTGTGGGAGAGTGGAGAGATAGTGTGGGATAGTGGAGAAATAGTGTGGGAGATAGTGGAGAGATAGTGGAGAGATAGTGTGGGAGAGAGAGGAGAGATAGTGGAGAGATGGTGTGGGAGAGTGGAGAGATAGTGTGGGAGAGTGGAGAGATTGTGTGGGAGAGTAGAGAGATAGTGGAGAGATAGTGTGGGAAAGTGGAGAGATAGTGGAGAGATAGTGTGGGATAGTAGAGAGATAGTGTGTGGAGATAGTGTGGGACAGTGGAGAGATGGTGTGCGAGAGATAGTGTGGGAGAGTGGGGAGATAGTGGGGAGATAGTATGGGAGTGTGGAGATAGTGTGGGAGAGTGGAGAGATAGTGTGGAGAGATAGTGGAGAGATAGTGAGGGAGAGTGGAGAGATAGTGGAGAGATAGTATGGGAGAGATAGTGTGGGAGAGTGGAGAGATAGTGT
Source organism: Closterium sp. NIES-67 (assembly GCA_027943415.1). Taxonomy (NCBI): domain Eukaryota; kingdom Viridiplantae; phylum Streptophyta; class Zygnematophyceae; order Desmidiales; family Closteriaceae; genus Closterium; species Closterium sp. NIES-67. The sequence goes on along the minus strand of BQMB01002231.1, from coordinate 12,517 downwards.
GGGAGAGTGGAGAGATAGTGTGTGAGACTGGAGAGTTAGTGTGGGATATTGTGGGAGACTGGAGAGATAGTGTGGGGGAGTGGAGAGATAGGGGAGAGATAGTGTGGGATAGTGGAGAGATAGTGTAGAAGAGTGGAGAGATAGTGTGGGAGAGATAGTGGAGAGATAGTGTGGGAGAGTGGAGAAATACTGGAGTGATAGTGGAGAGATAGTGTGGGAGAGTGGAGAGATAGTGTGGGGGAGTTAAGAGATAGTGGAGAGATTGAGTGGGAGAGTGCAGAGATAGTGTGGGAGAGTGGAGAGATAGTGTGGTAGAGTGGAGAGATAGTATGGATGAGCGGAGAGATTGTGTGGGAGAGTGGAGAGATAGTGTGGGACTGTGGAGAGATAGTGTGGGAGAGTGGAGAGATAGTGTGGGATAGTGGAGAGATAGTGTGGGAGATAGTGGAGAGATAGTGGAGAGATAGTGTGGGAGAGAGAGGAGAGATAGTGGAGAGATGGTGTGGGAGAGTGGAGAGATAGTGTGGGAGAGTGGAGAGATTGTGTGGGAGAGTAGAGAGATAGTGGACAGATAGTGTGGGAAAGTGGAGAGATAGTGGAGAGATAGTGTGGGATAGTAGAGAGATAGTGTGTGGAGATAGTGTGGGACAGTGGAGAGATGGTGTGCGAGAGATAGTGTGGGAGAGTGGGGAGATAGTGGGGAGATAGTATGGGAGTGTGGAGATAGTGTGGGAGAGTGGAGAGATAGTGTGGAGAGATAGTGGAGAGATAGTGAGGGAGAGTGGAGAGATAGTGGAGAGATAGTATGGGAGAGATAGTGTGGGAGAGTGGAGAGATAGTGTGGGAGAGTGGAGAGATAGTGTGTGAGAGTGGAGAGTTAGTGTGGGATATTGTGGGAGACTGGAGAGATAGTGTGGGGGAGTGGAGAGATAGTGGAGAGATAGTGTGGGATAGTGGAGAGATAGTGTAGAAGAGTGGAGAGATAGTGTGGGAGAGATAGTGGAGAGATAGTGTGGGAGAGTGGAGAAATACTGGAGTGATAGTGGAGAGATAGTGTGGGAGAGTGGAGAGATAGTGTGGGGGAGTTAAGAGATAGTGGAGAGATTGAGTGGGAGAGTGCAGAGATAGTGTGGGAGAGTGGAGAGATAGTGTGGTAGAGTGGAGAGATAGTATGGATGAGCGGAGAGATTGTGTGGGAGAGTGGAGAGATAGTGTGGGACTGTGGAGAGATAGTGTGGGAGAGTGGAGAGATAGTGTGGGATAGTGGAGAGATAGTGGAGAGATAGTGTGGGAGAGTGGAGAGATAGTGTGGGAGAGTGGAGAGATAGTGTGGGAGAGTGGTGGGAGTGTGGAGAGATAGTGTGGGAGAGAGTAGAGATAGTGTGGGAGAGTGGAGAGATAGTGTGGGAGATTGGAGAGATAGTGGAGAGGTAGTGTGGGAGACTGGAGAGAAAGTGTGAAGGAGTGGAGAGGTAGTGTGATAGAGTGGAGAGATAGTGGAGAGATAGTGTGGAAGAGTGGAGAGATAGTGTGGGAGAGTGGAGAGATAGTGTGAGGGAGTGGAGAGATAGTGGAGAGATAGTGTGGGAGAGTAGAGAGATAGTGTGGGAGTGTGGAGAGATAGTGTGGGAGTGTGGAGCGATTGTGTGACAGAGTGGAGAGATTGTGTTGGAGAGTGGAGAGAAAGTGGAGAGATAGTGTGGAAGAGTGGAGAGATAGTGTGAGGGAGTGGAGAGATAGTGGAGAGATAGTGTTGGAGAGTGGAGAGATAGTGTGGGAGAGTGGAGAGATAGTGTGGGAGTGTGGAGCGATTGTCTGACAGAGTGGAGAGATAGTGGAGAGATAGTGTGGGACAGAGGAGAGATAGTGTGGGAGGGTGGAGAGATAGTGTGGATGAGTGGAGTGATAGTGTGGGAGAGTGGAGAGATTGTGTGGGAGAGTGGAGAGATAGTGGAGAGATAGTGGAGAGATGGTGTGGGAGAGTGGAGAGATAGTGTGGGAGAGTGGTGAGATAGTGTGGAAGAGGGAAGATATGGTGGAGAGATAGTGCACAGATAGTGTGAGAGAGCGGAGATATTGTGGAGAGATAGTGGAGAGATAGTGTGGAAGAGTGGAGAAATTGTGCGGGAGAGTGGAGAGATCGTTTGGGAGAGTGGAGAGATAGTGTGGGAGAGTGGAGAGATAGTGGAGAGATAGTGGAGCGATAGTGTGGGAGGGTGGAGAGATTGTGCGGGAGAGTGGACAGATAGAGTGGGAGAGTGGAGAAATTGTGGAGAGATAGTGTGACAGAGTGGGGAGATAGTGGAGAGATAGTGTGGAAGAGTTGAGAGATAGTGTGGGAGTGTGGAGAGATAGTGTGGGAGAGTGGAGAGATAGTGTGGGAGAGTGGAGAAATAGTGGAGAAATAGTGGAGCGATAGTGTGGGAGAGTGGAGAGATTGTGCGGGAGAGTGGACAGAGAGTGTGGGAGAGTGGAGAAATTGTGGAGAGATAGTGTGACAGAGTGGAGAGATAGTGGAGAGAAAGTGTGGGAGAGTGGAGACATAGTGTGGAAAGGGGAGAGATAGTGTGGATGAGTGCAGTGATAGTGTGGGAGAGTGGAGAGATAGTGTGGGATAGTGGAGAGATAGTATGGGAGAGTGTAGAGATAGTGTGGGAGAGTGGCGAGATGGTGGAGAGATAGTGTGGGAGTGGAGAGATGGTGTGGGAGTGTGGAGAGATAGTGTGGGTGAGTGGAGAGATAGTGTGGGAGAGTGGAGAGATAGTGTGACAGAGTGGAGAGAGAGTAGAGAGACAGTGTGGGAGGGTGGAGAGATAGTGTGGAAGAGTGGAGAGATTGTTTGGGAGAGTGGAGAGATAGTGGAGAGATAGTGTGGGAAAGTGGAGAGATAGTGTGAGAGTGTGGAGAGATAGTGTGGGAGAGTGAAGAGATAGTGTGGGAGAGTGGAGAGATAGTCGAGAGATGGTGTGGGAGATTTGAGAGAGTGTGGAGAGGTAGTGTTTGAGAGTGGAGACATAGTGTGGGAGAGTGGAGAGAAAGTGTGACAGAGTGGAGAGGTGGTGTGACAGAGTGGAGAGATAGTGGAGAGGTAGTGTGGAAGAGTGGAGAGATAGTGTGGGAGAGTGGAGAGATAGTGTGGGAATGTGGAGAGATAGTGTGGGAGAGTGGAGAGATAGTGTGGGAGAGTGGAGAGATATTGGAGATATAGTGTGGAAGAGTGGAGAGATAGTGTGGGAAAGTGGAGAGATTGTGTGAGGGAGTGGAGAGATAGTGGAGAGATAGTGTGGGAGAAGGGAGAGCTAGTGTGGGATAGTGGAGAGATAGTGTGGGATAGTGGAGAGATAGTGTGGGAAAGTGGAGAAGGGAGAGATAGTGTATGTGAGATAGTGTGGGAGAGTGGAGATAGTGTGAGATAGTGTGGGATAGTGTGGGAGATATAGTGTGAGATAGTGGATAGTGGAGAGATAGTGTGGGAGAGATAGTGTGGAGAGAAAGTGGAGAGATAGTGGAGAGATAGTGGAGATAGTGTAGAGAGATAGTGGAGATAGTGTGGGGAGTGGAGAGATAGTGTGGGAGATAGTCTGGGATAGTGTGGGATAGTGGAGAGATAGTGTGGGATAGTGTGTGATAGTGGGATAGTATGGGAGATAGTGTGGGATAGTGTAGGATAGTGTGGGGAGATAGTGTGGGAAATAGTGTGGGACAGATAGTGTGGGATAGTGGAGAGATAGCGTGAGATAGTGTGGGAGAGTGGAGAGATGGTGTGGGAGAGATAGTGTGGGAGAGTGGAGAGATAGTGCGGGACAGTGGAGAGTTAGTGTGTGATAGAGTGGAGAGATAGTGTGGGTTAGTGGAGTGATAGTGTGGAGAGATAGTGTGGGATAGTATGAGATAGTGTGGGATAGTGGAAAGATAGTGTGGGATAGTGTGATAGTGTGGGAGAGTGGGGAGATAGTGTGGGATAGTGTGGAGAGATAGTGCATGATAGTGTGGGATAGTGGAGAGATAGTGTGAGATAGTGTGTGAGATAGTGTGAGATAGTGGAGAGATAGTGTGGGAGATAGTGTGGGAGAGATAGTGTGGGATAGTGGAGAGATAGTGTGGGATAGTGGAGAGATAGTATGGGAGATAGTGGAGAGATAGTGTGGGAGAGTGTAGAGATAGTGTGTGAGAGTGGAGAGATAGTGGAGAGATAGTGGAGAGAGATAGTGTGGTGATAGTGGAGAGATAGTGGAGAGATAGTGTGGGATAGTGGAGAGATCGTGTGGAGATAGTGGAGAGATAGTGATAGTGTGATAGTGTGTGGGAGAGTGGGAGAGATAGTGTGTGTGAGATAGTGTGGGAGAGTGGAGAGATAGTGTGGGGGATAGTATGGAGAGTGGAGAGATAGTGTGGGACAGTGGAGAGATAGTGTGTGAGAGTGGAGATCTTGTGGGAGAGTGGAGAGATAGTATGGGAGAGTGGAGAGATAGTGTGGGAGTGTGGAGAGATTGTGTTGGAGAGTGGAGAGATAGTGGAGAGACAGTGGAGTGGTAGTGTGGGAGAGTGGAGGGATAGTGGAAAGATAGTGTGGGAGAGTGGAGAGATAGTGTGGGAGAGTGGAGAGATAGTGTGGGGAATAGTATGGAGAGTGGAGAGATAGTGTGGGACAGTGGAGAGATAGTGTATGAGAGTGGAGATCTTGTGGGAGAGTGGAGAGATGGTGTGGGAGAGTGGAGAGATAGTGTGGGAGAGTGGAGAGATAGTGTGGGGGAGTGGAGAGATAGTGTGGGAGAGTGGGGTGAGTGTGGAGAGATAGTGGAGAGATAGTGTGGGAGAGTGGAGAGATAGTGTGGGAGAGTGGAGACATAGTGTGGGAGATGGTGTGGGAGATAGTGTGGGTGAGTGGAGAGATAGTGTGGGATAGTGTGGGATAGTGTGGGAGATCGTTGAGAGATAGTGGAGAGATAGTGTGGGAGTGTGGAGATCGTGTGGGATAGTGTGGGAGAGATAGTGTGGGAGAGTGGAGAGAGTGTGGGAGAGTGGATAGATAGTGTGAGAGAGTGGAAAGATAGTGTGGGAGAGTGGAGAGGTGACAGATAGTGTGTGATAGTGTGTATAGTGTGGGAGAGTGGAGAGATAGTGTGGGATAGTGGAGAGATGGTGTGGGAGAGTGGAGATAGTGTGGGAGAAGGGAGAGATAGTGTGGGTGAGTGGAGAGATAGTGTGGGAGATAGTGTGGGATAGTGTGGGAGAGTGGAGAGAGATAGTGAAGAGAGGAGAGTGTGGGATAGCGTGAGAGAGAGTGGAGAGATAGTGTGAGATAGTGTGGGAGAGATAGTGTATGAGATAGTGTGGGATAGTGGAGAGATAGTGTGGGAGAGTGTAGAGATAGTGTGGGAGAGTGGAGAGATTGTGTGGGAGATAGTGTGGGAGAGATAGTGGATAGTGGAGAGATAGTGTGGGAGATAGTGTGATAGTGTGATAGTGGAGATTGTGGAGATAGTGTGGAGAGATAGTGGGAGAGTGGAGAGATAGTGTGGGAGAGATAGTGTGGGAGAGTGGAGAGATAGTGTGAGATAGTGTGGGAGACAGGAGAGATAGTGTGTGAGATAGTGTGGGAGAGTGGAGAGATAGTGTGGGACAGTGGAGAGATAGTGTGGGAGAGTGGAGAGATAGTGTGGGATAGTGGAGAGATAGTGATAGATAGTGGAGAGATAGTGTGGGAGAGATAGTGGAGAGATAGTTGGGAGAGATAGTGTGTGATAGTGTGGAGAGATAGTGTGGGAGAGATAGTGTGGGATAGTGGAGAGAGAGTGTGGAAGATAGTGTGGGATAGTTGAGATAGTGTGGAGAGATAGTGTGGGATAGTGTGGAGATAGTGGAGAGATAGTGTGGGATAGTGTGAGAGAGTGGAGAGATTGTGTGGGATAGTGTGGGATAGTGGAGAGATAGTGTGCGAGTGTGGAGAGATAGTGTGGAAGAGATAGTGTGGGAGAGTGGAGAGATAGTGTGGGAGAGTGGAGAGACAGTGGAGAAATTGTGTGGAGAGATAGTGTGGGAGAGTGGAGAGATAGTGGAGAGATAGTGTGGGTAGAGAGGGGAGTGTGGGATAGTGTGTGAGAGATAGTGTGGATAGTGTGGGAGAGAGAGTGTGAGATAGTAGAGAGATAGTGTGGGATAGTGTGGAGAGATAGTGTGACAGAGTGGAAAGATAGTGTGGGATAGTGTGGGAGATAGTGTGGGATAGATAGTGTGGGAGAGTGGAGAGATAATGTGGGAGATAGTGTGGGATAGTTAAGAGATAGTGATAGTGTGTGGAGATCGTGTGGGATAGTGTGAGAGATAATGTGGGAGAGTGGAGAGATAGTGTGGGAGAGTGGAGAGATAGTGTGGGAGAGTGGAGAGATAGTGTGGGAGAGATAGTGTGGGATAGTGGAGATATAGTGTGAGAGAGTGGAGAGATAGTGTGGAGAGATAGTGTGGGAGAGTGGAGAGATAGTGGAGAGATAGTGTGGGAGAGATAGTGTGTGGATAGTGGAGATAGTGTGGAGAGATAGTGCGGATAGTGGCGAGATAGTGTGGGAGAGTAAAGAGATAGTGTGGAGAGATAGTTTGGGAGATAGTGTGGGAGATAGTGGAGAGATTGTGTGGGACAGGTAATGGAGATATAGTGATAGTGTGGGAGAATGGAGATAGTGTGGGATTGTGGAGAGATAGTGGAGAGATAGTGTGGGAGATAGTGTGTGGATAGTGTGGGAGATAGTGTGGGAGAGTGGAGAGATACCGTGGGATAGTGGAGAGATAGTGTGGGAGAGATAGTGTGGGATAGTGGAGAGAGAGTGTGGGAGATAGTGTGGGATAGTGGAGATAGTGTGGAGAGATAGTGTGGGATAGTGTGGAGATAGTGGAGAGATAGTGTGGGATAGTGTGAGAGAGTGGAGAGATTGTGTGGGATAGTGTGGGATAGTGGAGAGATAGTGTGAGAGAGTGGAGAGATAGTGTGGGAGAGTGGAGAGACAGTGGAGAAATTGTGTGGAGAGATAGTGTGGGAGAGTGGAGAGATAGTGGAGAGATAGTGTGGGTAGAGAGGGGAGTGTGGGATAGTGTGTGACAGAAAGTCTGGATAGTGTGGGAGAGAGAGTGTGAGATAGTAGAGAGATAGTGTGGGATAGTGTGGAGAGATAGTGTGATAGAGTGGAAAGATAGTGTGGGATAGTGTGGGAGATAGTGTGGGATAGATAGTGTGGGAGAGTGGAGAGATAATGTGGGAGATAGTGTGGGATAGTGAAGAGATAGTGATAGTGTGTGGAGATCGTGTGGGATAGTGTGAGAGATAATGTGGGAGAGTGGAGAGATAGTGTGGGAGAGTGGAGAGATAGTGTGGGAGAGTGGAGAGTGGAGAGATAGTGTGTGATAGTGTGTATAGTGTGTGAGAGATAGTGTGGGAGAGTGGAGAGATAGTGTGGGATAGTGGAGAGATGGTGTGGGAGAGTGGAGATAGTGTGGGAGAAGGGAGAGATAGTGTGGGAGAGTGGAGAGATAGTGTGGGACAGTGGAGATAGTGGAGAGATTGTGTGTGGATAGTGTGATAGTCTGTGATAGTGTGGTTTAGGATAGTGTCCCGCACTATCTCACACTATCACACCATCTCTTCACTCACCCACACTATCTCTCACACACTATCTCTCCACTATCTCTCCACTATCTCTCCACTCTCCCACACTATCTCTTCACTATCTCCACACTATCCACTATCCTACACCATCTCTCCACTCTCCCACACTATCTCTCCACTATCTCCCACACTATCCATTGTCTCTCTCACACACTATCTCTCCACTATCTCTCCACTCTCCCACACTATCCACACACTATCCCACACTATCTCTCCACAGTCCCACACTATCTCCACACTATCCCAAACAATCTCTCCACTATCTCTCCACTATCCCACACTATCACACACTATCTCTCCACTATCCCACACTATCTCCCACACTATCTCTCCACTATTTCTCCACTATTTCTCCACTCTCCGACACTATCTCTCCACACCATCTCTCCACTCTCCCACACTATCCATCCACTCTCACACACTATCCCACACTATCTATCACACTATCACACTATCTCACACTATTAATCTCCACACTATCTCTCCACACTATCTCCACTATCCCACACTCTCCCACACTATCCCACACTATCTCCCACACACTATCTCCCACACTATCTCCACTATCACACTATCCACACTATCTCTCCACTCTCCTACACTATCTCTCCACTCTCCCACACTATCTCTCACACTCTCTCACACTATCTCTCCACTCTCCCACACTATCTCTCCACTATCTCACACTATCTCTTCCACACTATCTCTCCACACTATCTCCACTATCTCTCTCCACTCTCCCACACTATCTCTTCACTATCTCTCCACACTATCTCTCCACTGTCCCACACTATCTCTCCACTCTCCCACACTATCTCTCCACACTCCCACATTATCTCCCACACTATCTCTCTACACTCCCACACTATCTCCCACACTATCTCTCCACTCACCCACACTATCTCTCCACTCTCCCACACTATCTCTCCACTCTCCCACACTATCTCTCCATTCTCCCACACTATCCCACACTATCTCCCACACTATCTCTCCACTCACCCACACTATCTCTCCACTCTCCCACACTATCTCTCCACTCTCCCACACTATCTCCCCACTCTCTCACACTATCTCTCCACTCTCTCCACTATCCACACACTATCCACACTATCTCACACTCTCCTACACTGTCCCCACTATCTCTCCACTATCTCTTCACTATCCTACACTATCCCACACACACTATCACACACCATCTCACTATCTCTCCATACTATCTCTCCACTATCCCACACTAATGGAGAGATAGTTTAGAGATAGTGTGGGAGAGTGGAGAGATAGTGTGGGATAGTGTGGGATAGTGTGGGAGAGATAGTGTGGGATAGTGGAGATATAGTGTGAGAGAGTGGAGAGATAGTGTGGGAGAGTGGAGAGAGATCGTGGAGATAGTGTGGAGAGATAGTGTGGAAGAGAAAGTGTGAGATAGTGGAGAGATAGTGTGGGAGAGTGGAGAGATAGTGTGAGAGAGTGTGAAAGATAGTGTGGGAGAGTGGAGAGATAGTGTAGGAGAGTGGAGAGATAGTGTGTGTGAGATAGATTGGATAGTGTGATAGTGGAGATAGTGTGGGAGATAGTGTGTGGGAGATAGTGTGGGATAGTGTGGGAGAGTGTGGGAGAGTGGAGATAGTGTGGAGAGATAGTGTGGAGAGTAATAGTGTGAGATAGTGTGATAGTGTGATAGATAGTGTGAGAGATAGTGTGATAGATAGTGGAATCCCACACTACCCTCTCTACCCACACTATCTCTCCACTATCTCTCGACTCTCCCACACTATCTCTCCACACATTCTCTCCACTGTCTCTCCACTCTCCCACACTATCTCTCCACTATCACACACTATCTCTCCACTCTCCCACACTATCTCTTCCACACTATCTCTCCACACTCCCACACTATCTCTCCACACTCCCACACTATCTCTCAACAATCTCACACTATCTCTCCACTATATCTCACACACTATCTCTCCACTCTCCCACTATCTCTCCACTATCTCTCCACTATCTCTCCACTCACCCACACTATCTCCCACACTATCTCTCCACTCTCTCCACTCTCCCACACTATCTCTGCACACAATCTCTCCCACGCTATCTCTCCACTATCTCCACTATCTCTCCACACTCCCACACTATCTCTCCACTATCTCTCCACACTCCTACACTATCTCTCCACTGTCCCACAATATCTCTCATCTCTCCACTCTCCCACTATCTCTCCACTATCTCTCCACTATCTCTCCACTCTCCCACTATCTCTCCACTATCTCTCCACTATCTCTCCACTATCTCTCACACACTATCTCTCCACTCTCCCACTATCTCTCCACTATCTCTCCACTATCTCTCCACTCACCCACACTATCTCCCACACTATCTCTCCACTATCTCTCCACTATCTCTCCACTCTTCCACGCTATCCCCCCACTCTCCCACACTATCCCACGCTATCCCACACTATCTCTCCACTCTCTCTCCACTATCTCTCCACTTTCACACACTATCTCTCCACTCTCCCACACTATCTCTCCACTCTCCCACACTATCTCTCCACTATCCCACACTATCTCTCCACTCTCCCACACAATCTCTCCACTCTCCCACACTATCTCTCCACTATCTCTCCACTATCTCACACTATCTCACACTATCTCTCGACAATCTCCCGACTATCTCTCCACACACCCACACTATCTCTCCACTCTCCCACACTATCTCTCCACACACTATCTCTCCACTCTCCCACACTATCTCTCCACTCTCCCACACTATCTCTCCACTATCTCTCCACTATCCCACACTATCCCACACTATCCCTCCCACACTATCTCCACTATCTCTCCCACACTATCTCTCCACTATCCCACACTATCCACTCTATCTCACACACTATCTCCACTCTCTCCACTGTCCCACACTATCTCTCCACTCTCTCCACAATCTCCCCACTATCTCTCCACTCTCCCACACTATGTCTCCACTCTCACACTATCTCTCCACTCTCTCTCCACTCTCCCACACTCTCTCTCCACTATCTCTCCACTATCCCATACTATCGCCCCACACTATCCCATACTATCTCTCCACTATCTCTCCACTCTCCCACACTCTCTCCATTATCCCACACAATCTCTCTCACACTATCTCTCCACTATCCCACACTATCTCTCCACTGTCTCTCCACTCTCCCACACTCTCTTTCACACTATCTCTCCACTATCCCACACCATCTCTCCACTGTCTCTCCACTCTCCCACACTCTCTCTCCACTATCTCTACACTCTCCCGCACTATCTCCCCACACTATCCCACACTATCTCTACACTATCTCTCCACTTTCCCACACTATCTCTCCACTCTCCCACACTATCTCTCCATTGTCCCACACTCTCTCTCCACTCTCCCACACCATCTCTCCACTATCTCTCCACTATCTCTCCACTCACCCACACTATCTCCCACACTATCTCTCCACTATCTCTCCACTATCTCTCCACTCTTCCACACTATCCCCCCACTCTCCCACACTATCCCACGCTATCCCACACTATCTCTCCACTCTCTCTCCACTATCTCTCCACTTTCACACACTATCTCTCCACTCTCCCACACTATCTCTCCACTCTCCCACACTATCTCTCCACTATCCCACTCTATCTCTCCACTCTCCCACACTATCTCTCCACTATCTCTCCACTATCTCACACTATCTCACACTATCCACTATCTCTCCACTCTCCCACACTATCTCTCCACTATCCACTATCTCTCCCACACTATCTCCCACACGATCTCTCCACTCACCCACACTATCTCTCCACTCTCCCACACTATCTCTCCACTCTCCCACACTATCTCTCCACTATCTCTCCACTCTCCCACACTATCTCCCTACTCTCCCACACTATCTCTCCACTCTCTCCACTATCCACACACTATCCACACTATCTCACACTCTCCCACACTGTCCCCACTATCTCTCCACTATCTCTTCACTATCCTACACTATCCCACACACACTATGACACACTATCACACACTATCTCACTATCTCTCCATACTTTCTCTCCACTATCCCACACTACTCGAGAGATAGTGGAGAGATAGTGTGGGAGTGTGGAGAGATAGTGTGGGAAAGTGTGGGATAGTGTGGGAGATAGTGGAGAGATAGTGGAGAGATAGTGTGGGAGTGTGGAGATAGTGTGGGATAGTGTGGGAGAGATAGTGTGGGAGAGTGGAGAGATAGTGTGGGAGAGTGGATAGATAGTGTGAGAGAGTGGAGAGATAGTGTGGGATAGTGGAGAGAGGATAGATTGTGTGTGATAGTGTGTATAGTGTGTGAGAGATAGTGTGGGAGAGTGGAGAGATAGTGTGGGATAGTGGAGAGAAAGTGTGGGAGAGTGGAGATAGTGTGGGAGAGTGGAGAGATAGTGTGGGAAAGTGGAGATAGTGGAGAGATCGTGTGTGGATAGTGTGATAGTGTGTGATAGTGTGGTTTAGGATAGTGTCCCACACTATCTCACACTATCACACCATCTCTTCACTCACCCACACTATCTCTCACACACTATCTCTCCACTCTCCCACACAATCTCTCTCACTCTCCCACACTATCTCTCCACTATCTCTCCACTATCTCTCCACTATCTCTCCACTCTCCCACACTATTACACTATCTCCCACACTATCTCTCCACTCTCCCACACTATCCCACACTATCTGTCCCACACTATCTCCCACACTATCTCTCCCACACTATCTCTCCCACACTATCTCTCAACACTATCTTTCCCACACTATCTCTCTCCACCCTCCCACACTATCCCACACTTTCTCTCCCACACTATCCACACTATCTCT
>BQMB01002230.1:0-79725 GCA_027943415.1 Closterium sp. NIES-67 | reverse complement strand
CTCTCCCACACTATCTCTCCACTATCTCTCCACTAACTCTCCACTATGACTAGATAGTGATAGTGATGGTTAGTGAGATAGTATCACTAAAACACACTATCCTACACTACCTCTCCACACTATCACACACTATCTCTCCACACTCCCACACTATCTCTCCACTCTCCCACACTATCTCTCCACACACTATTGTGGGATAGTGAGGGGAATAGTGTATCTACTCCACTATCTCCACACTATCACACACTATCTCTCCATTATCTCTCACACTATCTCTCCACTCTCCCCGACTATCTCTCCACTCTCCCACACTATCACTCTCCCACACTATCACACACACTATCACTCCACTCTCTCTCCACTCTCCCACACTACTTCTCCACACTATCTCTCCCACACTATCTCTCCACTATCTCTCCACTATCCCACACTATCTCTCCACTCTCACACACTGTCTCTTCACTCTCCCACACTATCTCTCCACTCTCCCAAACTATCTCTCCACACTATCTCTCCACTATCTCTCCACTATCTCTCCACTCTCCCACACTATCTCCACTCTCCCCACACTATCTCTCCACTCTCCCACACTATCTCCACTATCCCACACTATCTCGCTCACACTATCTCTCCACTATCTCTCCACTATCTCTCCAAACTCCACACTATCTCTCCACTCACCCACACTATCTCTCCCCTCTCCCAAACTATCTCTCCACTATCTCTCACACACTATCTCACACTATCCCCACTGTCTCTCCACTCACCCACACCATCTCTCCACTCTCCCACACTTTCTCTGCACTCTCCACACTATCTCTCCACTCTCCCACACTATCTCCCCACTCTCCCACACTATCTCTCCACTCTCCCACACTATCTCTCCACTCTCTCCACTATCTCTCCACTCTCCCACACTATCTCTCCACTATCTCTCCACTATCTCTCCACTCTCTCCACTCTCCCACACTATCTTCCCACTATCTCTCCCACACTATCTCACACTATCTCTCCACTCTCCCATACTATCTCTCCACTGTCCCACATTGTCTCTCCACGCTCCCACACTATCCCTCCACTCTCCCACACTGTCTCTCTACTCTCCCACACTATCTCTCCACTCTCCCACACTATCTCTCCACTCTCCCACACTATCTCTCCACTATCTCTCCACTCTCCTAAACTATCTCTCCACTCTCACACACAATCTCTCTCCACTATCTCTCCACACTCTCTCCACTCTCCCACACCATCTCTCCCACACTACTTCTCCACTCTCCCACACTATCTCTCCCCTCTCCCACACAATCTCTCCACTTTCTCTCCACTCTCCCACTATCTCTCCACTATCCCACACATTCTCTCCACGGTCTCTCCAATCACCCACACTATCTCTCCACTCTCCCACACTCTCTCTCCACTATCCCACACTCTCCCTCCACTCTCCCACACTATCTCTCCACTATCCCACACTATCTCTCCACTGTTCCACACTATCTCTCCACTATCTCTCCACTATCTCCACTCTCCCACACTATCTCTCCACTCTCCCACACTATCTCTCCACTCTCCCACACTATCACTCCACTATCTCTCCACTATGTCTCCACTCTCCCACACTATCTCTCCACCATCTCTCCACTATCTCTCCACTGTCCCACACTATCTCTCCACTCTCCCAGACTATCTCTCCACTATCTCTCCACTCTCCCACACTCTCTCTCCACTCTTCCACACTATCTCTCCACTATCTCTCCACTCTCCCCACTATCTCTCGACTCTCCCGCACTATCTCTCCACTCTCCCACACTATCTCTCCACTCTCCCACACTATCTCTCCACTATCCCCACTAACTCTCCACTCTCCCACACTATCTCTCCACTCTCCCACACTATCTCTCCACTATCTCTCCACTATCTCTCCACTCTTCCACACTATCTCTACACTATCTCTCCACTCTCCCACACTATCTCTCCACTCTCCCACACTATCTCTCCACTATCTCTCCACTATCTCTCCACTCTCCCACACTATCTCTCCACTATCTCTCCAATCACCCACACTATCTCTCCACTCTCCCACACTATCTCTCCACTATCTCTCCACTCTCCCACACTATCTCCCCACTCTCCCATACTATCTCTCCCACAATATCTCTCCACTATCTCTCCACTCTCCCACACAATCTCTCCCACTCTCTCTCCACACTCCCACACTATCTCTCCACTCTCCACCCTCACACACTATCTCTCCACTCTCCAATTCTATCTCTCCACTATCCCACACTATCCCACACTATCTCTCCATTGTCCCACACTATCTCTCCACTCTCCCACACTATCTCTGCACTCTCTCACACTATCTCTCCACTATCTCTCCACTATCTCTCCACTCTCACACACTATCTCTCCACACTATCTCTCCACTCTCACACACTCTCTCTCCACTATCTCTCCACTCTCCCACACTATCTCTCCACTATCTCTCCACTCTCCCACACTATCTCTCCACACTATCTCTCCACTATCTCTCCACTATCTCTCCACTCTCCACTATCTCTCCACTATCTCTCCACGATCTTCACAATATCTCTCCACTCTCCCACACTATCTCTCCACTCTCCCACACAATCTCTCCACTCTCCCACACAATCTCTCCACTCTCTCTCCATTCTCCCACACTATCTCCCCACTCTCCCACACTATCTCCCCACTCTCCCACACTATCTCTCCACTCTCCCACACTATCTCTCCACAATCTCTGCACTCTCCCACACAATCTCTCCACTATCTCTCCACTCTCCCACACTATGTCTCCACTCTCCCACACTATCTCTCCACTATCTCTCCACTCTCCCACACTATCTCCCCACTCTCCCATACTATCTCTCCCATAATATCTCTCCACTATCTCTCCACTCTCCCACACTATCTCTCCCACTCTCTCTCCACCCTCCCACACTATCTCTCCACTCTCCACCCTCACACACTATCTCTCCACTCTCCCATTCTATCTCTCCACTATCCCACACTATCCCACACTATCTCTCCACTGTCCCACACTATCTCTCCACTCTCCCACACTATCTCTCCACTCTCTCACACTATCTCTCCACTATCTCTCCACTATCTCTCCACTCTCACACACTATCTCTCAACTATCTCTCCACTCTCCCACACTATCTCTCCACTATCTCTCCACTCTCCCACACTATCTCTCCACTATCTCTCCACTATCTCTCCACTCTCCACTATCTCTCCACTATGTCTCCATTATCGTCACAATATCTCTCCACTCTCCCACACTATCTCTCCACTCTTCCACACTATCTCTCCACTCTCCCAAACTATCTCTCCACTATCTCTCCACTATCTCTCCACTATCTCTCCCACACTATCTCTCCACTCTCCCACACTATGTCTCCACTCTTCCACACTATCTCTCCACTATCTAACCACTATCCCCACTATCTCTCCACACTCCCACACCATCTCTCCACTCTCCCACACTATCTCTCCACTATCTCTCCACCATCTCTCCACTCTCCCACACTATCTCTCCACTATCTCTCCACTCTCCCACACTATCTCTCCACTCTCCCACACTATCTCTCCACTATCTCTCCACTCTCCCACACTATCTTCCCACTCTCCCACACTATCTCTCCCACAAGATCTCTCCACTATCTCTCCACTCTCCCACACTATCTCTCCCACTCTCTCTCCACCCACCCACACTATCTCTCCACTCTCCACTCTCACACACTATCTCTCCACTATCTCTCCACTCTCCCACACTATCTCCCCACTCTCCCACACTATCTCTCCACTCTCCCACACTATCTCTCCACTATCTCTCCACTATCTCTCCACTCTCCCACACTATCTCTCCACTATCTCTCCACTCTCCCACACTATCTCTCCACTCTCCCACACTATCTCTCCACTATCTCTCCACTCTCCCACACTATCTTCCCACTCTCCCACACTATCTCTCCCACAAGATCTCTCCACTATCTCTCCACTCTCCCACACTATCTCTCCCACTCTCTCTCCACCCACCCACACTATCTCTCCACTCTCAACTCTCCCACACTATCTCCCCACTCTCCCACACTATCTCTCCACTCTCCCACACTATCTCTCCACTATCTCTCCACTATCTGTCCACTATCCCACACTATCCCACACTATCTCTCCACTGTCCCAGACTATCTCTTCACTCTCCCACACTATCTCTCCACTCTCTCACACTATCTCTCCACTATCTCTCCACTATCTCTGCACTCTCACACACTATCTCTCCACACAATCTCTCCACTCTCACACACTATCTCTCCACTATCTCTCCACTCTCACACACTATCTCTCCACTATCTCTCCACTCTCCACACTATCTCTCCACTATCTCTCCACTATCTCTCCACTCTCCACTATCTCTCCACTATCTCTCCACTATCTCCACACTATCTCTCCACTCTCCCACACTATCTCTCCACTCTCCCACACTATCTCTCCACTCTCCCACACTATCTCTCCTCTATCTCTCCACTATCTCTCCCACACTATCTCTCCACTCTCCCACACTATCTCTCCACTATCTCTCCACTATCTCTCCACTCTCCCACACTATCTCTCCACTATCTCTCCACTCTCCCACACTATCTCTCCACTCTCCCACACTATCTCTCCACTATCTCTCCACTCTCCCACACTATCTCCCCACTCTCCCACACTATCTCTCCACTCTCCCACACTATCTCTCCACTATCTCTCCACTATCTCTCCACTCTCCCACACTATCTCTCCACTATCTCTCCACTCTCCCACACTATCTCTCCACTCTCCCACACTATCTCTCCACTATCTCTCCACTCTCCCACACTATCTCTCCCACAAGATCTCTCCACTATCTCTCCACTCTCCCACACTATCTCTCCCACTCTCTCTCCACCCACCCACACTATCTCTCCACTCTCCACTCTCACACACTATCTCTCCACTATCTCTCCACTCTCCCACACTATCTCCCCACTCTCCCACACTATCTCTCCACTCTTCCACACTATCTCTCCACTATCTCTCCACTATCTCTCCACTCTCCCACACTATCTCTCCACTATCTCTCCACTCTCCCACACTATCTCTCCACTCTCCCACACTATCTCTCCACTATCTCTCCACTCTCCCACACTATCTTCCCACTCTCCCACACTATCTCTCCCACAAGATCTCTCCACTATCTCTCCACTCTCCCACACTATCTCTCCCACTCTCTCTCCACCCACCCACACTATCTCTCCACTCTCCACTCTCCCACACTATCTCCCCACTCTCCCACACTATCTCTCCACTCTCCCACACTATCTCTCCACTATCTCTCCACTATCTGTCCACTATCCCACACTATCCCACACTATCTCTCCACTGTCCCAGACTATCTCTTCACTCTCCCACACTATCTCTCCACTCTCTCACACTATCTCTCCACTATCTCTCCACTATCTCTGCACTCTCACACACTATCTCTCCACACAATCTCTCCACTCTCACACACTATCTCTCCACTATCTCTCCACTCTCACACACTATCTCTCCACTATCTCTCCACTCTCCCACACTATCTCTCCACTATCTCTCCACTCTCCACACTATCTCTCCACTATCTCTCCACTATCTCTCCACTCTCCACTATCTCTCCACTATCTCTCCACTATCTCCACACTATCTCTCCACTCTCCCACACTATCTCTCCACTCTCCCACACTATCTCTCCACTCTCCCACACTATCTCTCCTCTATCTCTCCACTATCTCTCCCACACTATCTCTCCACTCTCCCACACTATGTCTCCACTGTCCCACACTATCTCCCACACTATCTCACACACTATCTCTCCACTATCTCCCAGACTATCTCTCCACTCTCCCACACTATCTCTCCACTATCTCTCCACTCTCCCACACTATCTTCCCACTCTCCCACACTATCTCTCCCACAAGATCTCTCCACTATCTCTCCACTCTCCCACACTATCTCTCCCACTCTCTCTCCACCCACCCACACTATCTCTCCACTCTCCACTCTCCCACACTATCTCCCCACACTCCCACACTATCTCTCCACTCTCCCACACTATCTCTCCACTATCTCTCCACTATCTGTCCACTATCCCACACTATCCCACACTATCTCTCCACTGTCCCAGACTATCTCTTCACTCTCCCACACTATCTCTCCACTCTCTCACACTATCTCTCCACTATCTCTCCACTATCTCTGCACTCTCACACACTATCTCTCCACACAATCTCTCCACTCTCACACACTATCTCTCCACTATCTCTCCACTCTCACACACTATCTCTCCACTATCTCTCCACTCTCCCACACTATCTCTCCACTATCTCTCCACTCTCCACACTATCTCTCCACTATCTCTCCACTATCTCTCCACTCTCCACTATCTCTCCACTATCTCTCCACTATCTCCACACTATCTCTCCACTCTCCCACACTATCTCTCCACTCTCCCACACTATCTCTCCACTCTCCCACACTATCTCTCCTCTATCTCTCCACTATCTCTCCCACACTATCTCTCCACTCTCCCACACTATCTCTCCACTGTCCCACACTATCTCCCACACTATCTCACACACTATCTCTCCACTATCTCCCACACTATCTCTCCACTCTCCCCGCTCTCCCACACTATCTCTCCACACTATCCCACACTATCTCTCCACGCTCCCACACAATCTCTCCACTATCTCTCCACTCTCCCGCACTATCTCTCACACACTATCCCACACTATCTCTCCACTATCTCCACTCTCTCCACTATCTCACACGATCTCTCCACACTATCACACACTATCCCACACACTATCTCTCCACTATCCCACACTCTTTCTCCACTATCTCTTCACTATCTCTCCACCATCTCTCCACTATCCCAAACTATCCCACACTATCTCCCACGCTATCTCGCCATTCTCCCACACTATCGCTCCACTCTCCCACACTATCCCACACTAACACACTTTCTCTCCCACACTATCTCTCCCACACTATCTCTCCACTCTCCCACACTATCTCTCCCACACTATCTCTCACACTATCTCTCTACTATCACACTATCACACACTATCACACTATCTCCACTCTCCACTATCCCACACTATCCCACTCTATCTCTCACTCACTATCTCCACTATCTCCCACACTATCTCACACACTATCTCTCCACCATCTCCACTGTCTACTTTCTCACACACTATCACACTATCTCCACTCTCTCTCCACTATCTCTCCACTATCTCTCACACACTATCTCCCACACCATCTCTCCACTCTCCCAAACTATCCCACACTATCTCCCACTATCTCACACTATCTCTCCACTCTCACACACTATCTTTCCACTCTCCCACACTATCTCCCACACTCTCTCCCACACATTCCCACACTCTCTCTCCACTCTCCCCACTATCTCTCCACTCTCCCACACTATCTCTCCACCATCACTATCCCACACTATCTCTCCACTCTCCCACACTATCTCTCCCACACAATCTCTCCACTATCTCTCCACTCCCCTACACTATCTCTCCACTCTCCACTATCCCACACTATCTCTCCACTATCTCCTACACTATCCCACACTATCTCACACACACTATCACACTATCTCTCCACACACTATCTCTCCACTATCTCCCACACTATCTCACACTATCTCCCACACTATCACACACTATCTCCACTCTCCCACACTATCTCCCCACACCATCTCTCCACTATCTCTCCACTCTCCCACACTATCTCTCCACTCTCCCACACTATTTCTCCACTATCTCTCCACTCTCCCACACTATCTCTCCCACACTATCCACACTATCTCTCCACACTATCTCTCCACTCTCCCACACTATCTCTCCACTCTCATATACTATCTCTCCCACACTATCTCTCACACTATCTCTCCACTATCTCTCCATTCTCCCACACTATCTCTCCACTATCTCTCCACTATCCCACACTATAGTGTGGGAGAGTGTGATAGTGTGATTGTGTGTGGGAGGTGTATGATAGTGTGTGGAGAGATAGTGTGATAGTGTGTGACATAGTGTGATAGTGTGAGAGATAGTGGAGAGATAGTGTGGGAGAGTGGAGAGATAGTGTGGGACAGTGGAGAGATAGTGTGTGAGAGATAGTGTGTGAGAGTGGAGAGATAGTGTGGTAGAGTGGAGAGATAGTGTGAGAGAGTGGAGGGATAGTGTGGGAGAGTGGAGAGGTAGTGTGAGATAGTGGAGAGATAGAGTGGGATAGTGGAGAGATAGTGTGAGAGATAGTGTGGGAGTGTGGAGAGATAGTGTGGGATATAGTGGAGATAGTGTGGGAGAGTGTATGTGATAGTGTGGAGATAGTGTGGGAGTGTGGAGAGTTAGTGTGAGATAGTGTGGGAGAGATAGTGTGGGATAGTGAGTGAGAGTGGAGGGATAGTGTGGGAGATAGTGTGAGAGATAGTGGAGAGATAGTGTGGGAGAGTGGAGAGATAGTGTGGGATAGATAGTGGAGAGATTGTGTGGATAGTGTGGGATAGTGATAGTGTGGGAGAGTGGAGAGATGGTGTGGGAGAGTGGAGAGATAGTGTGGGAGAGATGGAGAGGTAGTGAGATAGTGGAGAGTGGAGAGATAGTGTGGAGAGTGGAGAGATAGTGTGAGATAGTGGAGAGATAGTGGAGATAGTGTGGGAGAGATAGTGTGTGAGTGGAGAGATAGTGTGGGAGAGTGGAGAGATACTGTGGAGAGATAGTGTGTGATAGTGTGGGAGAGTGGAGATATAGTGGAGAGATAGTGTGATCGTGTGGGAGAGTGGAGAGATAGTGGAGAGAGTGTGTGGGATAGTGTGCAGAGATAGAGTGGAGAGATACTGTGGGAGAGATAGTGTGGGAGAGAGTGTGTGATTGTGGAGAGATAGTGTGGGAGTGTGAGAGATTGTGTGGGAGAGTGGGGGAGATTGTGTTGATAGTGTGGAGAGATAGTGTGGGATAGTGGAGAGATAGTGTGGGAGAGTGGAAAGATAGTGTGTGAGAGTGGAGACATAGTGGAGAGATAGTGTGGGAGAGTGGAGAGTGTGGGGAGATAGTGGAGAGATAGTGTGGGCGAGTGGAGAGATAGTGTGGAAGAGTGGAGAGATAGTGTGGGAGAGAGTGTGGGAGAGTGGAGAGATAGTGTGGAGAGATAGTGTGGAGAGATAGTGTGGGAGAGATAGTGGAGAGATAGTGTGGGAGAGATAGTGTGGGAGAGTGGAGAGATTGTGTGGAGAGATAGTGTGGAGATAGTGTGGAGATTGTGTGTATCCACTATCCACAATATATCACACACTATCACACACTATCCCACACTATCTTTCCACACTATCTCTCACACTTTCTCTCTCACACTATCTCTCCCACACTATCTCTCCACACACCCACACTATCTCCCACTATCTCTCCACTATCTCTCCACCCTCCCACACGATACACACTATCACACACTATCTCTCCACTCTCCACTCTCCCACACTCTCTCCCACACTATCTCTCCACTCTCTCACACTATCCCACACTATCTCTCTACTATCCCATACTATCTCTCCACTATCTCCACTATCTCTCCACTAACCCACACTATCTCACCACACACTCACATTCTCCCACACTATCTCTCCCACACTATCTCATACTATCTCTCCCACACTATCTCTCCACTATCTTTCCACTATCTCTCCACTCTCCCACACTATCTCTCCACTATCTCTCCATACTCCCACACTATCTCTCCACTATCCCACACTGTTTCTCCCACATTATCTTTCCACTATCTCCCACACTATCCCACACACTATCACTATCTCACACACTATCAGACAGTATCACACAATTTCACACTATCTCTCCACTGTCTCTCCTCTCTCCCACACAATCTCTCCACACTATCTCTCCACACTATTTCTCCCATGTTGGTGCAACCCTATGGCTTGCACTCGGCTTGTCGTCCTTGTTTGTGTGTGTGCATGCATGGCATGGAATGAATTGTGAGTCTATGTCATTGCTATCCAGTGCTTGTGTGTGTGTTTGAATGGTGTATCACAATGTGGTTTGTATCGGTCAAGACATTAGCGAGTTTTTACAACTCGCATGTCAAGTCGTCGTTTGTGTGTCGCATGTGTTTTTTCTATTTTGTCGAGTGTGAAGTGTCCATCGTGTCGCAGGTGTGTGCAGCAAGCCCCCATCAACTCAAGAAGAATATATCTTGCAGATCCAAGACCAAGAGCTCAAGATTTCAAGCCCAAGCGACACGGATAAATATTAAATAGTGAAAATAGTAACGCTACTTCGTGTAGTGTTACATTTCACTCGGTGTAGGCCCTTGGAGGGTTGGTTTCGAGACTCTTCATGGTTGGGGACTCTGTGGTGGTGTACCACCAACCTGGACCTCGGCTCTTGGGGTATGTAGAGGCTGGGAACTATCTCCCTCTCGAACTCTTCTTGCTAAGTGTGTACTTCCAAGACTATAGTGGCTGCTATACCTCCTGCCAGTCAAACCACCATAGCGTCGTCAAATCTTCATGGAATTTCATGATTCAACTTGCTGCTGATAGACAACAGCAACGCGCTTCAGATCCAACTTACAGATCATAGTTTGACTCAGCGACCTGATCGTTATCAACATTTGAAGCCGTCTGACGGAAATTCGACTGTGCTCTCTATCTCTCATTATAGGCACATCTCAGCCTATTGTGATTATAACAAGTGGTATCAGAGCTCCTTGGAGCCGTCTCGACCATGCCTAGACCTGAGGAAGGGGATGGCAGAGGTGCTGGAGGCAGAGAAGACGCCCAAGCACAAGGTCAACACCAAGATCCACCCGTTACTCCGGTGCAACCTAGCCTTGGACCCTCTAGGGATGAGCCTAGAGTGTTTGGCCTTGACAAGTTCAACGGTGACAACTTTGCTGAGTGGTCCTTCAAGATGGAGAACATCTTTGACCACTATGATCTGCTGGAGGTGATGGAAGTAATGGAGAAGCGCCCCGAGAACGACCCGGAGAAGAGCCCGTGGGTGCGGAAGAGCGCACAAGGCTACCTTCTACTTGGGCAAGCGTTGGGGAGCAGCCAAATCCGTCACATCAAGCCTTTTCAGCGTGAACCAGCAAAGGGACCAAAGGCATGGGCTGCTCTCAAGGGTGTACACGCTCCTGCAACAGCGGCGGTGGCTGTGGTTTTGGAGCGGCAAATGGCGGCACTTCGAATTGACGAAGGCGAACCGGTGGAGGAAGGAGTGCAGAAATTCTTCGACTTGTTGACACGGCTCGAAGGAGCTGACCTGAACTACAGTGACCTTCAAAAGAAGACCAAGCTGCTGGCCTTACTTCCGGACTCATGGTCCTCGCTCATCATCAACCTAAATCGAGATCTGCCCCGTCTCTCACTCGAAGATGTGAAGCGGAAAATCTTACAAGAAGATTTCCGCCGTCGCGAATTGGCGGGTCCCGATGGTGCCGGAGTTGCAAGCATGGGCCGTGAGCAAGGCCGTGGAAGGGGCAGAGGGCGAGGAGGAAGATTTGGCAGCAGCTACTTCAATGGAGGCCGTGGTAATGGAGGATATGGCAGCAACAACAACAACAATGGCTACGGGCGTGGGCGCGGTCGATTTGATGGCGAACGCCACTTTTGCCACAAGACCGGCCACATGTGGAGAGATTTCTTCAGATTGCCTGATGGATGGACCCCTTCTCAAGGCCAAGAGGGCACAGGAGCAAGGGGAGGAAGAGGCAAAGGTCGTGGAGGCCGTGGTGGTCGTGGAAGCGAAGCGGCAAGCATGAAAGGTGGAGACTACGACAAGGACTCAAGTGAAGATCGATACCCGGGCCAATTCTTCTTTGTCTCCACGCAAGCGGCAGCTGCAGCAGGAGGTGTGGAAGGCTTTGAGGAGCCAGCTACTGTGGGAAAGGTCACCCTTCACTCTCTGGACTTTTGGGTGATCGATAGTTGCGCCACCTACAGCATGACACCTCGTGCGGACTTGCTCACCGAACTCGAACCGTCGCCGGTCAAGCATGTTACATCGGCTTTGGGGCAGCGAGCAGAGGTGAAGGGCATGGGCAAGGCCATGTTCAAGGGTGCTGATGGGAAGATGGTGGGCCTCAAGAACGTGCTTTTGGTGCCCAAACTAGCTGCCAACCTGATTTCCGTTCGGCGTTTGCAAAAGGCCGGCATGGACACATCTTCCAAGGGATCCAAAAC
Source organism: Closterium sp. NIES-67 (assembly GCA_027943415.1). Lineage (NCBI taxonomy): Eukaryota > Viridiplantae > Streptophyta > Zygnematophyceae > Desmidiales > Closteriaceae > Closterium > Closterium sp. NIES-67. The sequence goes on along the minus strand of BQMB01002230.1, from coordinate 67,427 downwards.
CTATACCGCAAGGCTTGGTGAGCGGAAGCTTTGGGACCTTCATGAGGACAGGGACATCTACAATGAGATGTGGCAAATCCCAGTGGTCCTCATGCCTAAAGAGAGGCAAGTGGCAGCAAGCGTCAGCACCAAGCGTGAAGCGGTTGGTGGCGGTGATCACGGAAAGCAAAGTGACACCAAGAGTGACTCGAAGGAGTGCAACCTTGGAGAGACCAGCAAGGCGTGTGAACCCAATGAGAATGGTGCAGCAGCCAAAGGTGGTGGAAATGAGGAGGAGAAGGCTAAGCTCAACAAAGCAGCAGCGGCGAAGGAGAAAGGAGAGAGCTTGTGGGGCACAATTGCGAGTGCCGCTTTCTCCAACCCGACTTCCGCTACGGGAGAGTGTGATTGGCTGACCTTGCATCGGCGAATGGGGCATGTGGCATTGCCCATTTTGCAGCAGATTGTTAAGCAAGAGATGGTCAGTGGGATACGTGTCAAGGGGGATCCCAATGAGGTGCTTGGCTGTCTAACATGCATGCAAGCCAAGTTCACCCGCTACCCGTTCCATAGCTCGGAGACAACGGCGAAGGCACCACTTGATGAGGTGGTGATGGATGTGGTGGGCCCCTTGAAGCTTGGAGCTGCTGGAGCAGAGTACTTCCTCACCATTGTGGACGTCTACACTCGCATGACTTGGGTGTATGTGCTGCCCAAGAAGAGTGACGTAGCTGAAACGGTGAAGACCGATTGGTTGCCGATGGTGGAGCGGCAACAAGACCGACTTGTGAAGGCGATTCGCACTGACCGTGGGGGAGAGTTCCTGAGCAAGGATTTCTCAACTTGGCTGAAGAATCAGGGCATAAGGCACTCTCTTACCATGCCCTACTCTCCTGCAATGAACGGCATCGCCGAGCGTGCGAATCGGACACTCACGGAGACGTCTCGGGGACTTCTCATTGAAGCCGGTCTACCCAATTACTTTTGGCCGGATGCGGTGCGACATGCTTGTGTGGCCAAGAACAGAGCCTTGACTCATGTGGGAGAAGACAAATGGGTGCCCTATGTGGAGTGGTTTGGAAGGAAGCCGAAGGTGGATATGCTTCGGGTGTTCGGGTGCATGTGCATGGCACTTGTGCCTAAGAAACTTCGGCACAACAAGCTTGATGCCAAGGCAACATGGGCCGTGCACCTGGGCATGGCTCAAAACAGCAAGGGATGGCTTCTATGGGACCCATTTACCAAGAAGTTCCTGGTGAGCAGAGATTGCAAGTTCATGGAGAACTTACCGTACAAGGAGTGGAAGGCGGAGAACCAAGCGAAGATTGGTGTGCGGCTTGGAGAGGTGAAGAGGACCGGCTTGGAGCATGTGGAGCTGCCCTTGGAGCTGAGTAGCAGCAGCACAATCACGAGGCAATCTCCCCAAATGAATGGGGATGAGGAGGAGGAGGAGGTGCAGCAAGGTAATGAGCGTGCACCGCCACTTCCGCCTCGTGCTACATGTGCTCGCGGGAACCGACCGGATTTACCGCAAAGCCATGAGAGCATTCAAGTCCCTGCAGCAGAGAAGGAAGGAAGGGGCAGAAGGAGGACTCAGCCCCCCAATAGGTTGAGCTATGAACGGCTTGGAGGACCAGCCAACTCAACCTTGACCGGTTCGGCTCTCATGCTAGGCGATGATGCGGAAGATGAAAGCGAGGAGTGCGCTTTTGCCTTCTTCTCTCCGGTGGAGATACCGGGGGAGCCTACAAATCCCAAGGAGGCTTGGGAGGGCCCCAATGGGAAGGAGTGGAAGAAGGCCTCAGATGAAGAAATGGGGAGCATCATTGAGAACGACACGTTTGACTTGGTGAACCTACCTCCGGGCCGTAAGGCGATTTCTTCCAAGTGGCTCTTCAAGCGCAAGACCGACGCCGACGGCAACATTGAGCGCTACAAGAGCAGAATTGTAGCCAAGGGGTACCAGCAGCAGGAGAAGAAAGACTACAATGAAGTGTATGCTCCTGTGGTGAAGGGTACAACCCTTCGAACTCTCTTCGTCGCGGCGGCCATCAAAGGATGGGTGGTGAAGCAAATGGACATTGTAACGGCCTTCCTCAACGGCGTTTTGGAGGAAGAGACCTACATGGAGCAGCCAGAGGGGTACAATGATGGGAGTGGCAGAGTGTGGAAGTTGAAGAAAGCACTCTATGGCCTCAAGCAAGCCCCTAGGCAATGGTACATCAAGCTGCGGGAAGTCTTGGAGGCGATAGGCTTCACTCCCTCAACGGCCGATCAATCCTTGTTCATGCTTGGCGAGGGGGAGCAGAGGAGCTTCATGGTGGTTTATGTGGATGACATCCTCATATTCTCACCCTCCTCTGACCTTGTGAAGGAGGTGATGCTGAAGCTTCAAGACAAGTTCAAGTGCAAGACCCTTGGTGACGTCAACTACTACCTTGGGCTTCACATTGAGCGAGATGTGGAGAAGCGGTGGATGCGAGTGCATCAAAAGAAGTACTTGGAGGCTTTGGCTGCAAACTTTGGGAAGAGTGAAGGTCATGTGGCTACTCCTCTTCCCTCTGGGTTCAAGTGTGTGAAAGGACCAGCGGAGGAAAGTGTTGGTGAAGAGGAGAGGCCCCGTTTTCACTCCTTGGTGGGCAGCCTCATGTATGCGGCCGTTCACACAAGGCCGGATGCAGCCTTTGCTACCGGGCAGCTGGCTAGGGTTGTCCAATGCCCTAATGAGGAGCAGGTAGCAGCTGGAGAGAGGGTGGCCAACTAACTTGGCCAAACAGCAACTGTTGGACTGCAATACTCCGCGGCGGCACAAAGGCGTCAAAAGGGTGCGGATGGAGTCGAACCCGGGAGGCTCTTTCTCACCGCCTTCTCTGATGCATCTTGGGAGTTTAGTCGGGGTGGTGGTGGGAGTTTAGACCGGTTGCTGGTGGGAGTTTAGACTAGATGGTTGTTGGAGTTTAGACTGTGTGGTGGTGGGATTTTAGACCGGATGGTGGTGGGAGTTTAGACCCCGTGGTGGTGGGAGTTAGACCGTGTCGTGGTGGGAGTTTAGACTTGGTGGTTGTGGGAGTTTAGATTGGGTGGTGGTGGGAGTATAGAGGGATGGTTGTAAGAGATAAGACCAGGTGGTGGTGGGATTTTAGACCAGGTGGTGGTGGAAATTTAGACCAGGTGGTGGCAGGATTTCAGACCAGGTCGTGCTGGGAGTTTAAACCGGGTGGTGGTGGGAGCAAAGACGGGCGGTGGTGGGAAGTTAGACCGAATGGTGTTGGGAGTTTAGACCGTTTGGTCGTGGGAGTTTAGACAGGTTGGTTGTGGGAGTTTAGACTAGGTGGTGGTGGGAGTTAATTCCGGATGGTGGTTGGAATTTAGACTGGGTGGTAGTGGGAGTGTAGACTGGGTGGTGGTGGGAGTTTAGAGCGGATGGTGGTGGGAGTTTAGACCGAGTGGTGGTTGGAGTTTAGACTTGGTGGTGTTGGGAGCATAGACTGCGTGGTGGTGGGAGTTTAGGTGGGCCGTGGTTTGAGTTAAGACCGGGTGGTGGTGGGAATTTAGACCGGGTAGTGGTACGAGTTTAGACCGAGTGGTGGTGGGAGATTAGACTGGGTGGTGGTGGGAGTTGAGACCGTGTGGTGGTGGGTGTTTAGACCCGGTGGTGATGGGAGTTTTGAGGCAAGTGGTTGGAAATTGGACCTGGTGGTGGTGGGACTTTAGAACGGGTGGTGGTGGGAGTTTAGACCGGGTGGTGGTGGGAGTTTAGACCAGGTGTTTGTGGGAGTTTAGACCACATGGTGGTGGGAGATTAGACTGGATGATGGTGGGAGTTTAGACTGGGTGGTGTTGGGAGTTTAGACTGGGTGGTGGTTGGAGTTTAAAACGGGAGGTGGTGGGAGTTTAGACTGGGTGGTTGTGGGAGTTTAGATTGGATGATGGTGGGAGTTTAGACTTGGTGGTAGTGGGAGTTTAGACCGGGTGGTGGTGTGAGTTTGGATCCGGTGGGGGTGAGAGTTTAGACTGGGTGGTGGTGAGAGTTTAGATTGGGTGGTGGTGGGAGTATAGACGGATGGTTGTGGGAGATTAGACCAGGTGGAGGTGGGATTTGAGACCTGGGGGTGGTGGAAATTTAGACCGGGTGGTGGTAGGAGTTGAGACCAGGTCGTGCTGGGAGTTTAAACCAGGTGGTGGTGGGAGCTAAGACGGGCAGTGGTGGGAGTTTAGACCAGGTTGTGGGTGGAATTTAGACTGCGTGGTGGTGGGAATTTAGACAAGGGTGGTGGGAATTTGCACCAGATGATGGTGGGAATTTAGACCGGGTGGTGGTGGAATTTTATACCAGTTGGTGTTGGGAGTTTAGACCGGGTGGTGGTGGGAGTATAGACCGGTTGGTGGTTGGAATTTAGACCATTTGGTGTTGGATTTTAGACCGCGTGGTGGTGGAAGTTTAGACTGGGTAGTTGTAGGAGTTTAGACCGAGTGATAGTTGGAGTGTAGACCCGGTGTTGGTGGGAGTTTAGACCGGGTGATGGTGGGAGTTTAGTCCGAGTGGTGGTGGGAGTTTAGACTGGATGATGGTCGAAAAGCGCACCGGTCGAAAAGCACACTGGTCGAAAATGGGTAATTAATGATAGGTAGGTGTGCTTAAACATGGAAGGGGGAATTGAGCAAGGTAGGGTTGATTAATAGAAGTAGGGGTGATTATTAAGGTAGGGGTCATAATGCAAGGTAGGGGTGTTGAAGATAGGTAGGGATGATTAAGCCAGATAGGGAGAATTCAGCAAGGAAGGGGTGATTAAGCAAGGTAGTAGTGATTCAGCAAGGTAGGGTTGATTAATAGAAGTAGGGGTGATTAAGCAAAGTAAGGGTGATTAAGCAATGTAGGGGTGATAAAGCAAGGTAGGGGTGATTAAGCAAGGTAGGGGTGATTAAGCAAGGTAGGGTTGATTAAGCAAGGAAGGGGTAATTGAACAAGGTAGGGGTGATTTATCAAGGAAGGGGTGATTATGCAAGGTAGGGGTGATTAAGCAATGTAGAGGTGATTAAGCAGAGTAGGGGTGATTAAGCAAGGTAGGGGTGATTAAGAAAAGGGGGGATGATTTGGCAAGATAGGGAGAATTCAGCAAGGTAGGGGTGATTAAGGAAAGTAGCGGGGATTCATCAAGGTAGGGTTGATTCCCCAAAAAAAGAGGGATTCAGCGAGGTAGGGGGGATTCCGCAAAAGAGGGGGAAATCAGAAAGGTAGGGGTAATTAAGCAAGGTAGGGGTGATTAAGCAAGGTAGGTGTGATTAAGCAAGGTAGGGGTGAATAGGCAGAGTAGTGGTGATTAAGCAAGGTAGGGGTGATTTAGAAAGGGAGGGATGATTCAGCAAGATTGGGAGAATTCAGCAAGGTAGGAGTGATTATGCAAGGTAGGGGTGATTAAACAAGGGAGGGGTGATTAAGCAAGGTAGGGGTGATTAAACAAGGAATGGGTGATTAAGCAAGGTATGGGTGATTAAGCAAGGCAGGAGTGATTAAGCAGAGAAGGGGTGATTAAGCAAGGTAGGGGGTGATTCACCAAGTTAGGGTTGATTCAATTACGAAGGAGGGATTCACCAAGGTAGGGGGGTTCTGCAAGAGAGAGGGAAAAAAGAATGGTAGGGGTAATTAATGCAAGGTAGGTGTGCTTAAACATGGTAGGGGGAATTCAGCAAGGTAGGGTTGATGAATAAAATATGGGGTGATAAAGCAAGGTAGGGGTCATTATGCAAGGTAGGGGTGATAAAGAAAGGTAGGGTTGATTCAGCCAGATAGGGAGAATTCAGCAAGGTAGGGGGGATTCAGCAAGATAGGGAGAATTCAGCAAGGAAGGGGTGATTAAGCAAGGTAGGGGTGATTAAGCAAGGTAGGGGTGATTAAGCAAGGTAGGGGTGATTAAGCAAGGTATGGGTGATTAAGCAAGGTAGGGGTGATTAAGCAAGATATGGGTGATTAAACAAGGCAGGGGTGATTAAGCAAGGTAGGGGTGACTAAGCAAGGTAGGGGTGATTAAGCAAGGTAGGGGTGATTAAGCAAGGTAGGGGTGATTAAGCAAGGTAGGGGTGATTGAGCAAGGTAGGGATGATTAAACAAGGTAGGGGTGATTAAGCAAGGTAGGGGTGATTCAGCAAGGTAGGGGTGATTAAGCAAGGTATGGGTGATTACGCAAGATAGGGGGTGATTAAGCAAGGTAGGGATGATTCAGCCAGATAGGAAGAATTCAGCAAGGTAGGGGGGAAACAGCAAGATAGGGAGAATTCAGCAAGGAAGGGGTGATTAAGGACGGTAGTAGTGATTCAGCAAGGTAGGGTTGATTAATAGAAGTACGGATGATTAAGCAAGGTAGGGGTGATTTAGCAAGTAGGGGGTGATTAAGCAAGGTAGGGGTGATTAAGCAAGGTAGGGGTGATTAAGCAAGGTAGGGGTGATTAAGCAAGGTAGGGGTGATTAAGCAAGGTAGGGGTGATTAAGCAAGGTAGGGGTGATTAAGCAGAGTAGGGGTGATTAAGCAAGGTAGGGGTGATTTAGCAAGGTAGGGGTGATTAAGCAAGGTATGGGTGATTAAGCAGAGTAGGGGTGATTAAGCAAGGTAGGGGGGTTTTAGAAAGGAAGAGATGATTCGGCAAGATAGGGAGAATTCAGCAACGTAGGGGTGATTAAGGAAGGTAGCGGGGATTCAGCAAGGTAGGGTTGATTCAATAAGGAAGGAAGGATTCAGCGAGGTAGGGGGGATTCCCCAAGAGAGGGGAAAATTAGAAAGGTAGGGGTAATTAATGCTAGGTAGGTGTGCTTAAATATGGTAGAGGGAATTCAGCAAGGTATGGTTGACTAATAGAAGTAGGGGTGATTAAGCAAGGTAGGGGTCATTATGCAAGGTAGGGGTGATAAAGATAGGTAGGAATGATTCAGCCAGCTAGGGAGAATGCAGCAAGGTAGGGGGGATTCAGCAAGATAGGGAGAATTCAGCAAGGAAGGGGTGATTCAGAAAGGTAGGGGTGATTAAGCAAGGTAGGGGTGATTAAGCAAGTTAGGGGTGATTAAGCAAGGTAGGGGTGATTAAGCAAGGTAGGGGTGATTAAGCAAGGTAGGGGTGATTAAACAAGGTAGGGGTGATTAAGCAAGGTAGGAGTGATTCAGCAAGGTAGGGGTGATTAAGCAAGGTAGGGGTGCAGGTTTAGCCAGAACGGAAAGCAGTCGTGCACGCAGATCTGCGGACACACTTCCAATGAGTAGCGTGAGTAGGGAGCAGGTTTAGTAAGAAGGGAAAGCACTCCTGCACGCAGATCTGCGGACACACTTCCAGTGAGCAGCGGCAGTAGGGAGTAGGTTTAGCAAGAAGGGAAAGCAGTCGTGCACGCAGATCTGCGGACACACTTCCTGTGAGCAGCGGCAGTAGGGTGCGGGTTTAGCAAGAAGGGAAAGCAGTCGTGCACGCAGATCTGCGGACACACTTGCAGTGAGTAGTGGCAGTAGGGAGAAGGTTTAGCAAGAAGGGAAAGCAGTCCTGCACGCAGATCTGCGGACACATTTCTAGTGAGCAATGGCAGTAGGGAGAAGGTTTAGCAAGGAGGGAAAGCAGTCATGTACGCAGATCTGCATACACACTTCCAGTGAGCAACGGCAGTAGGGAGAAGGTTTAGCAAGAAGGGGAAGCAGTCGTGTACGCAGATCTACGGACACACTTCCACTAAGCAGCATCAGTAGGGAGCAGTACGCATATCTGCAGACACACTTCCACTGAGCCGCGGCAGTAGGGAGCAGTACGCAGATCTGCGAACACACTTCCAGTGAGCAACGGCCGTAGGGAGCAGGTTTAGCCAGAAGGGAAAGCAGTCATGCACGCAGATCTTCGGACACACTTCTAGTGAGCAGCAGCACTAGGGAGCAGGATTAGCCAGAAAAGAAAGCAGTCGTGCACGCAGATCTCCAGACACACTTCCAGTGAGCAGCGGCAGTAGGGAGCAGGTTAAGCAAGAAGGGAAAGTAGTCGTGTACGCAGATCTGCAGACACACTTCCACTGAGCAGCGGCAGTAGGGAGCAGTACGCAGATCTGCGAACACACTTCCAGTGACCAAAGGCAGTAGGGAGCATGTGTAGCAAGGAGGGAAAGCAGTCGTGCACGCAGATCTGCGGACACACTTCCAGTAAGCAGCGGCAGTAGGGAGCAAGTGTAGCAAGAAGGGAAAGCAGTCGTGTACGCAGATCTACGCACACACTTGCACTGAGCAGCGGCAGTAGGGAGCAGTACGCAGATCTGCTAACACACTTCCAATGAGCAGCGGCAGCAAGGAGCTGGTTTAGCAAGGAGGGAAAGCAGTCGTGCACGCAGATCTGCGGACACACGTCCAGTGAGCAGCGGCAGTAGGGAGCAGGAGTAGCCAGAAGGGAAAGCACTCGTGCACGCAGATCTGCAGACACACTTGCAGTGAGCCGCGGCAGTAGGGAGCAAGTTTAGCTAGAAGGGAAAGTAGTCGTGCACGCAGATCTGCGGACACACTTCCAATGAGCAGCGTCAGTAGGGAGCAGGTTTAGCAAGAAGGGAAAGTAGTCGTGCATGCAGATCTGCGGACACAGTTCCAGTGAGCAGTGGCAGTAGGGAGCAGGTTTAGCAAGAAGGGAAAGCAGTCGTGCATGCAGATCTGCGGACACACTTCCAGTGAGCAGCGGCAGTAGGGAGCAGGTTTAGCAAGAAGGGAAAGCAGTCGTGCACGCAGATCTGCGGACACACTTCCAATGAGTAGCGGCAGTAGGGAGCAGGTTTAGCAGGAAGGGAAAGCAGTCGTGCACGTAGATCTGCAGATACACTTCTAGTGAGCAGCGGCAGTAGGGAGCAGGTTTTGCAAGAAGGGAAAGCAGTCGTGTACACAGATCTACGGACACACTTCCACTGAGCAGCGGTAGTAGGGAGAAGGTTTAGCAAGAAGGGAAAGCAATTGTGTACGTAGATCTGCCGACACACTTCCAGTGAGTACTGGCAGTAGGAAGAAGGTTTAGTAAGAAGGGAAAGCAGTGGTGCATGCAGTTTTGCGGACACACTTCTAGTGAGCAGTGGCAGTAAGGAGAAGGTTTAGCAAGAAGGGAAAGAAGTCGTGTACGCAGATCTACGGACACACTTCCAGTGTGTAGCGGCAGTAGGGAGAAGGTTTTGCAAGAAGGGAAAGCAGTTGTGTACGCAGATCTGCGGACACACTTCCTGTGAGCAGCGGCAGTAGGGAGCAGGTTTGGCAAGAAGGGAAAGTAGTCGTATACGCAGATCTCCGGACACACTTCCACAGAGCAGCGGGAGTAGGGAGCAGTACGAAGGTCTGCGAACTCACTTCCCGTGAGCAGCGACAGTAGGGAGGAGGTTTAGCAAGGAGGGAAAGCAGTCGTGTACGAAGATCTGCAGACACACTTCTAATGAGTAGTGGCAGTAGGAAGAAGGTTTAGCAAGAAGGGAAAGCGGTGGTGCATGCAGTTTTGCGGACACACTTCTAGTGAGCAGTGGCAGTAAGGAGAAGGTTTAGCAAGAAGGGAAAGCAGTCGTGTACGCAGATCTGCGGACACACTTCCAGTGTGTAGCGGCAGTAGGGAGAAGGTTTTGCAAGAAGGGAAAGCACTCGTGCACGCAGATCTGTGGACACACTTCCAATGAGCAGCGGCAGTAGAGAGTAGATTTAGCCAGAACGGAAAGCAATCCTGCACGCAGATCTGCGAACACACTTTTAGTGAATAGCGACAGGAGGAAGCAGGTTTAGCAAGGAGGGAAAGTAATCATGCACGCAGATCTGCAGACACACTTCAAGTGAGCAGCGGCAGTAGGGAGAAGGTTTAGCAAGAAGGGAAAGCAGTCGTGCACGCAGATCTGCAGACACACTTCCAGTGTGTAGCGGCAGTAGGGAGAAGGTTTTGCAAGAAGGGAAAGCAGTCGTGTACGCAGATCCGCGGACACACTTCCAGTGAGCACTAGCAGTAGGGAGCCGGTTTGGCAAGAAGAGAAAGGAGTCATATACGCAGATCTGCGGACACACTTCAACTGAGCAGCGGCAGTAGGGAGCAGTACGCAGATCTGCGAACACACTTCCTGTGAGCAACGACAGTAGGGAGGAGGTTTAGCAAGGAGGGAATGCAGTCGTGCGCGAAGATCTGCGGACACACTTCTAGTGAGTAGCGGCACTAGGGAGAAGGTGTAGCCAGAAGGGAACGCAGATCTACGGACACACTTCCATTGAGCAGCGGTAGTAGGGAGCAGGTTAAGCAAGAAGGGAAAGCAGTCGTGCACGCAGATTTACGGACACACTTTCACTTAGCAGTGGCAGTAGGGAGCAGGTTTAGTAAGAAGGGAAAGCAGTCGTGCATGCAGATCTGCAGACACAATTCAGTGAGCAGCGGTAGTAGGGAGCGGGTTTAGCAAGAAGGGAAAGCAGTTGTGCATGCAGATCTGCAGACACACTTCCAGTGAGCAGCCATAGTAGGGAGGAGGTTTAGCAAGAAGGGAAACCAGTCGTGCACGCAGATCTGCGGACACACTTCCTGTGAGCAGTGACAGTAGGGAGCAGGTTTAGCGAGAATGGAAAGCAGTCGTGCACGCACAGCTGTGGACACACATCCAGTGAGCAGCGGCAGTGGGGAGCAGGTTTAGCAAGAAGGGGAAGCAGTCGTGTACGCAGATCTGACGACACACTTCTAGTGAGCAGCGACAGTGGGGAGCAGGTTTAGCTTGAAGGGAAAGCAGTCGTGTACGCAGATCTACGGACACACTTTCAGTGAGTAGCGGCAGTAGGGAGCAGGTTTAGCTAGAAGGGAAAGCAGTCATGTACGCAGATCTGCAGACACACTTCCAGTGAGCAGCGGCAGTACGGAGCAGGTTTAGCCAGAAGGAAAAGCAGTCGTGTACGCAGATCTGCGGACACACTTCCAGTGACTAGTGGCAGTAGGGAGCAGGTTTAGCAAGAAGGAAAAACAGTCGTCTACGCTGATCTGCGGACACACTTCCAGTGAGCAGCGGCAGTGGGGAGAAGGTTTAGCAAGAAGGAAAAGCAGTCGTGCATGCAGATCTGCGGACACACTTCCAGTGACCAGCAGCAGTAGGGAGCAGGTTTAGCCAGAAGGGAAAGCAGTTGTTGGTGCAACCCTATGGCTTGCACTCAGCTTGTCGTCCTTGTTTGTGTGTGTGCATGCATGGCATGGAATGAATTGTGAGTCTATGTCATTACTATCCAGTGCTTGTGTGTGTTTTTGAATGGTGTATCACAATGTGGTTTGTGTCGGTCAAGACATTAGCGAGTTTTTACAACTCGCATGTCAAGTCGTCGTTTGTGTGTCGCATGTGTTTTTTCTATTTTGTCGAGTGTGAAGTGTCCATTGCATCGCAGGTGTGTGCAGCAAGCCTCCATCAACTCAAGAAGAATTTATCTTGCAGAACCAAGACCAAGAGCTCAATATTTCAAGCCCAAGGGATACGGATAAATATTAAATAGTGAAAATAGTAACGCTACTTCGTGTAGTGTTACATTTCACTTGGTGTAGCCCCTTGGAGGGTTGTTTCGAGACTCTTCATGGTTGGGGACTCTGTGGTGGTGTAACACCAACCTGGACCTTGGCTCTTGGGGTATGTAGAGGCTGGGAACCATCTCCATCTCGAACTCTTCTTGCTAAGTTTGTACTTCCAAGACTATAGTGGCTGCTATACATCCTGCTAGTCAAACCGCCATAGCGTCGTCAAATCTTCATGGAATTTCATGCTTCAACTTGCTGCTGATAGACAACAGCAACGCGCTCCAGATCCAACTTACAGATCACCGTTTGATTCAGCGACCAGATCGTTATCAATATTTGAAGCCGTCTGACGGAAATCCGACTGTGCTCTCTATCTCTCATTATAGGCACATCTGAGCCTATTGTGATTATAACAAGTGGTATCAGAGCTCCTTGGAGCCGTCTCGACCATGCCTAGACCTGAGGAAGGGGGTGGCAGAGGTGCTGGAGGCAGAGAAGACGCCCAAGCACAAGGTCAACACCAAGATCCACCCGTTACTCCGGTGCAACCTAGCCTTGGACCCTCTAGGGATGAGCCTAGAGTGTTTGGCCTTGACAAGTTCAACGGTGACAACTTTGCTGAGTGGTCCTTCAAGATGGAGAACATCTTTGACCACTATGATCTGCTGGAGGTGATGGAAGGAATGGAGAAGCGCCCCGAGAACGACCCGGAGAAGAGCCCGTGGGTGCGGAAGAGCGCACAAGGCTACCTTCTACTTGGGCAAGCGTTGGGGAGCAGCCAAATCCGTCACATCAAGCCTTTTCAGCGTGAACCAGCAAAGGGACCAAAGGCATGGGCTGCTCTCAAGGGTGTACACGCTCCTGCAACAGCGGCGGTGGTTGTGGTTTTGGAGCGGCAAATGGCGGCACTTCGAATTGACGAAGGCGAACCGGTGGAGGAAGGAGTGCAGAAATTCTTCGACTTGTTGACACGGCTCGAAGGAGCTGACCTGAACTACAGTGACCTTCAAAAAAAGACCAAGCTGCTGGCCTTACTTCCGGACTCATGGTCCTCGCTCATCATCAACCTAAATCGAGATCTGCCCCGTCTCTCACTCGAAGATGTGAAGCGGGAAATCTTACAAGAAGATTTCCGCCGTCGCGAATTGGCGGGTCCCGATGGTGCCGGAGTTGCAAGCATGGGCCGTGGGCACGGCCGTGGAAGGGGCAGAGGGCGAGGAGGCAGATTTGGCAGCAGCAACTTCAATGGAGGCCGTGGTAATGGAGGATATGGCAGCAACAACAACAACAATGGCTACGGGCGTGGGCGCGGTCGATTTGATGGTGAATGCCACTTTTGCCACAAGACCGGCCACATGTGGAGAGATTGCTACAGATTGCCTGATGGATGGACCCCTTCTCAAGGCCAAGAGGGCAGAGGAGCAAGGGGAGGAAGAGGCAGAGGTCGTGGAGGCCGTGGTGGTCGTGGAAGCGAAGCGGCAAGCATGAAAGGTGGAGACTACGACAAGGACTCGAGTGAAGATCGATACCCGGGCCAATTCTTCTTTGTCTCCACGCAAGCGGCAGCTGCAGCAGGAGGTGTGGAAGGCTTTGAGGAGCCAGCTACTGTGGGAAAGGTCACCCTTCACTCTCTGGACTTTTGGGTGATCGATAGTGGCGCCACCTACAGCATGACACCTCGTGCGGACTTGCTCACCGAACTCGAACCGTCGTCGGTCAAGCATGTTACATCGGCTTTGGAGCAGCGAGCAGAGGTGAAGGGCATGGGCAAGGCCATGTTCAAGGGTGCTGATGGGAAGATGGTGGGCCTCAAGAACGTGCTTTGGTGCCCAACCTAGCAGCCAACCTGATTTCCGTTCGGCGTTTGCAAAAGGCCGGCATGGACACATCTTCCAAGGGATCCAAAACCTATACCGCAAGGCTTGGTGAGCGGAAGCTTTGGGACCTTCATGAGGACAGGGACATCTACAATGAGATGTGGCAAATCCCAGTGGTCCTCATGCCTAAAGAGAGGCAAGTGGCAGCAAGCGTCAGCACCAAGCGTGAAGCGGTTGGTGGCGGTGATAAAGGAAAGCAAAGTGACACCAAGAGTGACTCGAAGGAGTGCAACCTTGGAGAGACCAGCAAGGCGTGTGAACCCAAGGAGAATGGTGCAGCAGCCAAAGGTGGTGGAAATGAGGAGGAGAAGGCTAAGATCAACAAAGCAGCAGCGGCAAAGGAGAAAGGAGAGAGCTTGTGGGGCATAATTGCGAGTGCCCCTTTCTCCAACCCGACTTCCGCTACGGGAGAGTGTGATTGGCTGACCTTGCATCGGCGAATGGGGCATGTGGCATTGCCCATTTTGCAGCAGATTGTTAAGCAAGAGATGGTCAGTGGGATACTGTTGGTGCAACCCTATGGCTTGCACTCGGCTTATCGTCCGTGTTTGTGTGTGTGCATGCATGGCATGGAATGAATTGTGAGTCTATGTCATTGCTATCTAGTGCTTGTGTGTGTGTTTTAATGGTGTCTCACAATGTGGTGTGTGTCGGTCAAGACATTAGTGAGTTTTTACAACTCGCATGTCAAGTCGTCGTTTGCGTGTCGCATGTGTTTTTCTATTTTGTCAAGTGTGAAGTGTCCATCGCGTCGCAGGTGTGTGCAGCAAGCCCCCATCAACTCAAGAAGAATTTATCTTGAAGAACCAAGACCAAGAGCTCAAGATTTCAAGCCCAAGGGACGCGGATAAATATTAAATAGTGAAAATAGTAACGCTACTTCGTGTAGTGTTACATTTCACTTGGTGTAGCCCCTTGGAGGGTTTGTTTTGAGACTCTTCGTGGTTGGGGACTCTGTGGTGGTGTACCACCAACCTGGACCTCGGCTCTTGGGGTATGTAGAGGCTGGGAACCATCTCCCTCTCGAATTCTTCTTCCTAAGTTTTTTTGTACTCCTAAGACTATAGTGGCTGCTGTACCTCCTGCCAGTCAAACCGCCATAGCGTCGTCAAATCTTCATGGAATTTTATGATTCAACTTGCTGCTGATAGGCGACAACAACGCGCTCCAGATCCAATTTACACATCACCGTTTGAGGCACACATCAGATCAGCATCAATATTTGAAGCTGGCTGACGGAATTCTGACTGTGCACATTTTCTCTCATTTTAGGCACATCTGAGCCTATTGTGATTATAACAAGTGGTATCAGAGCCCCTTGGAGCTGTCTCGACCATGCCTAGACCTGAGGAAGGGGGTGGCAGAGGTGCTGGAGGCAGAGAAGACGCCCAAGCACAAGGTCAACACCAAGATCCACCCATGGCTCCCGTGCAACCTAGCCTTGGCCCCTCTAGGGATGAGCCTAGAGTGTTTGGCCTTGACAAGTTCAACGGTGACAACTTTGCTGAGTGGTCCTTCAAGATGGAGAACATCTTTGACCACTATGATCTGCTGGAGGTGATGGAAGGAACGGAGAAGCGCCCCGAGAACGACCCGGAGAAGAGTCCGTGGGTGCGGAAGAGCGCACAAGGCTATCTTCTACTTGGGCAAGCGTTGGGGAGCAGCCAAATCCGTCACATCAAGCCTTTTCAGCGTGAACCAGCGAAGGGACCAAAGGCATGGGCTGCTCTCAAGGGTGTACACGCTCCTGCAACAGCGGCGGTGGCTATGGTTTTGGAGCGGCAAATGGCGGCCCTTCGAATTGACGAAGGCGAACCGGTGGAGGACGGAGTGCAGAAATTCTTCGACTTGTTGACACGGCTTGAAGAAGCTGACCTGAACTACAGTGACCTTCAAAAGAAGACCAAGCTGCTGGCCTTGCATCCGGACTCATGGTCCTCGCTCATCATCAACCTAAATCGAGATCTGCCCCGCCTCTCGCTCGAAGATGTGAAGCGGGAAATCTTACAAGAAGATTTCCGTCGTCGTGAATTGGCGGGTACCGATGGTGCCGGAGTTGCAAGCATGGGCCGTGGGCACGGCCGTGGAAGGGGCAGAGGGCGAGGAGGAATATTTGGCAGCAGCAACTTCAATGGAGGCCGTGGTAATGGAGGATATGGCAGCAACAACAACAACAATGGCTACGGGCGTGGGCGCGGTCGATTTGATGGCGAATGCCACTTTTGCCACAAGACCGGCCACATGTGGAGAGATTGCTACAGATTGCCTGATGGATGGACCCCTTCTCAAGGCCAAGAGGGCAGAGGAGCAAGGGGAGGAAGAGGCAGAGGTCGTGGAGGCCGTGGTGGTCGTGGAAGCGAAGCGGCATGCATGAAAGGTGGAGACTACGAGACGGGCCCGAGTGAAGATCGATACCCGGGCCAATTCTTCTTTGTCTCCACGCAAGCGGCAGCTGCAGCAGGAGGTGTGGAAGGCTTTGAGGAGCCAGCTACTGTGGGAAAGGTCACCCTTCACTCTCTGGACTTTTGGGTGATCGATAGCGGCGCCACCTATAGCATGACACCTCGTGCGGACTTGCTCACCGAACTCGAACCGTCGCCGGTCAAGCATGTCACATCGGCTTTGGGGCAGCGTGCAGAGGTGAAAGGCATGGGCAAGGCCATGTTCAAGGGTGCTGATGGGAAGATGGTGGGCCTCAAGAACGTGCTTTGGGTGCCCAACCTTGCAGCCAACCTGATTTCTGTGCGGCGTTTGCAAAAGGCCGGCATGGACACATCTTCCAAGGGATCCAAAACTTATACCGCGCGGCTTGGTGAGCGGAAGCTTTGGGACCTTCATGAGGACAGGGACATCTACAATGAAATGTGGCAAATCCCAGTGGTCCCCATGCCTAAGGAGAGGCAAGTGGCAGCAAGCATCAGCACCAAGAGTGAAGCGGTTGGTGGCGGTGATCACGGAAAGCAAAGTGACACCAAGAGTGACTCGAACGAGTGCAATCTTGGAGAGACCAGTAAGGCATGTGAATCCAAGGAGAGTGGTGCAGCAGCCAAAGGTGGTGGAAATGAGGAGGAGAATCATAAGATCAGCAAAGCAGCAGCGGCGAAGGAGAAAGGAGAGAGCTTGTGGGGCACAATTGCGAGTGCCGCTTTCTCCAACCCGACCTCCGCTACGGGAGAGTGTGATTGGCTGACCTTGCATCGGCGAATGGGGCATGTGGCATTGCCCATTTTGCAGCAGATAGTCAAGCAAGACATGGTCAGTGGGATACGTGTCAAGGGGGAGCCCAATGAGGTGCTTGGCTGTCCAACATGCATGCAAGCCAAGTTCACCCGCTACCCGTTCCATAGCTCGGAGACAACGGCGAAGGCACCACTTGATGAGGTGGTGATGGATGTGGTGGGCCCCTTGAAGCTTGGAGCTGCTGGAGCTGAGTACTTCCTCACCATTGTGGACGTCTACACTCGCATGACTTGGGTATATGTGCTGCCCAAGAAGAGTGACGTGGCTGAAACGGTGAAGACCGATTGGTTGCCGATGGTGGAGCGGCAACAAGACCGACTTGTGAAGGCGATTCGCACTGACCGTGGGGGAGAGTTCCTGAGCAAGGACTTCTCAACTTGGCTGAAGAAGCAGGGCATAAGGCACTCTCTTACCATGCCCTACTCTCCTGCAATGAACGGCATTGCCGAGCGTGCGAATCGGACACTCACGGAGACGGCTCGGGGACTTCTCATTGAAGCCGGTCTTCCCAATTACTTTTGGCCGGATGCGGTGCGGCATGCTTGTGTGGCCAAGAACAGAGCCTTGACTCACGTGGGAGAAGACAAATGGGTGCCCTATGTGGAGTGGATTGGAAGGAAGCCGAAGGTGGATATGCTTCGGGTGTTCGGGTGCATGTGCATGGCACTTGTGCCTAAGAAACTTCGGCACAACAAGCTTGATGCCAAGGCAACATGGGCCGTGCACTTGGGCATGGCTCAAAACAGCAAGGGATGGCTTCTTTGGGACCCATTTACCAAGAAGTTCCTGGTGAGCAGAGATTGCAAGTTCATGGAGAACTTACCGTACAAGGAGTGGAAGGCGGAGAACCAAGCGAAGATTGGTGTGCGGCTTGGAGAGGTGAAGAGTACCGGCTTGGAGCATGTGGAGCTGCCCTTGGAGCTGAGTAGCAGCAGCACAATCACAAGGCAATCTCCTCAAAGGAATGGGGGAGAAGAGGAGGAGGAGGTGCAGCAAGGTGATGAGCGTACACCGTCACTTCCGCCTCGTGCTACAAGTGCTCGCGGGAACCGAGCAGATTTGCAGCAACGCCATGAGAGCATCCAAGTCCCTGCAGTAGAGGAGGAAGGAAGGGGGAGAAGGAGGACTCAGCCCCCCAATAGGTTGAGCTATGAACGGCTTGGAGGAGCAGCCAACTCAACCTTGACCGGTTCGGCTCTCATGCTAGGCGATGATGCGGAAGCTGAAAGCGAGGAGTGCGCTTTTGCCTTCTTCTCTCCGGTGGAGATACCGGGGGAGCCTACAAATCCCAAGGAGGCTTGGGAGGGCCCCAATGGGAAGGAGTGGAAGAAGGCCTCAGATGAAGAGATGGGGAGCATCATCGAGAACGACACGTTTGACTTGGTGAACCTACCTCCGGGGCGTAAGGCGATCTCTTCCAAGTGGCTCTTCAAGCGCAAGACCGACGCCGACGGCAACATTGAGCGCTATAAGAGCAGACTTGTAGCCAAGGGGTACCAGCAGCAGGAGAAGAAGGACTACAATGAAGTATATGCTCCTGTGGTGAAGGGTACAACCCTTCGAACCCTCTTCGCCGCGGCGGCCATCAAAGGATGGGTGGTGCAGCAAATGGATATCGTAACGGCCTTCCTCAACGGAGTTTTGGAGGAAGAGACGTACATGGAGCAGCCAGAGGGGTACAATGATGGGAGTGGCAGAGTGTGGAAGCTGAAGAAAGCACTCTATGGCCTCAAGCAAGCCCCTAGGCAATGGTACATCAAGCTGCGGGAAGTCTTGGAGGCGATCGGTTTCACTCCCTCAACGGCCGATCAATCATTGTTCATGCTTGGCGAGGGGGAGCAGAGGAGCTTCATGGTGGTTTATGTGGATGACATCCTCATATTCTCACCCTCCTCTGACCTTGTGAAGGAGGTGATGCTGAAGCTTCAAGACAAGTTCAAGTGCAAGACCCTTGGTGACGTCAACTACTACCTTGGGCTTCACATTGAGCGAGATGTGGAGAAGCGGTGGATGCGAGTGCATCAAAAGAAGTACTTGGAGGCCTTGGCTGCAAACTTTGGGAAGAGTGAAGGTCATGTGGCTACTCCTCTACCCTCAGGGTTCAAGTGTGTGAAAGGACCAGCGGAGGAAAGTGTTGGTGAAGAGGAGAGGCGCCGTTTTCATTCCTTGGTGGGCAGCCTCATGTATGCGGCCGTTCACACAAGGCCGGATGCAGCCTTTGCTACCGGACAGCTAGCTAGGGTTGTCCAATGCCCTAATGAAGAGCAGGTAGCAGCTGGAGAGAGGGTGGCCAAGTACCTTGGCCAAACAGCAACTGTTGGACTGCAATACTCCGCGGCGGCACAAAGGCGTCAAAAGGGTGCGGATGGAGTCGAACCCGGGAGGCTCTTTCTCACCGCCTTCTCCGATGCATCTTGGGCATCAGAACCAGAGGACATGACAAGTGTGGGAGGCTTCATCTGCTGTGTTGGTGGAGGACCAACAGCTTGGGAGAGCAAGAAACAAGTGGACCAAGCATTGAGCTCGGTGGAGTCCGAGTACATGGCACTCTTCCGTGCCATAAGAGAGGTTGTGTGGCAGCGGCGTTTGCTAGCTGAATTGGGGGAGGAGCAGCAAGGACCTACCCCCCTCTACTGTGATAGCCAGGGTGCTATTGCATTGGCTAAGAACCCCGTTCTTCATGGCCTTACCAAGCACATGAAGGTGAAGTGGCATTGGGTGAGGAGCATGGTAACCGCGGGTGAAGTGGAGTTGCACTACGTGAAGACGACGGCGCAGCCTGCTGATATGATGACCAAGAGGCTGGTTGAGCAGCAGCATTGGAAGTGTTGCAAGCTTGCTGGGATGGCTCTGAACTAAGGGGAGCAGATTCTAAGGCCAACAATCCGAGGGGGAGTTTGTTGGTGCAACCCTATGGCTTGCACTCGGCTTGTCGTCCGTGTTTGTGTGTGTGCATGCATGGCATGGAATGACTTGTGAGTCTATGTCATTGCTATCTAGTGCTTGTGTGTGTGTTTGAATGGTGTCTCACAATGTGGTGTGTGTCGGTCAAGACATTAGTGAGTTTTTACAACTCGCATGTCAAGTCGTCGTTTGCGTGTCGCATGTGTTTTTCTATTTTGTCAAGTGTGAAGTGTCCATCGCGTCGCAGGTGTGTGCAGCAAGCCCCCATCAACTCAAGAAGAATTTATCTTGAAGAACCAAGACCAAGAGCTCAAGATTTCAAGCCCAAGGGACGCGGATAAATATTAAATAGTGAAAATAGTAACGCTACTTCGTGTAGTGTTACATTTCACTTGGTGTAGCCCCTTGGAGGGTTTGTTTTGAGACTCTTCGTGGTTGGGGACTCTGTGGTGGTGTACCACCAACCTGGACCTCGGCTCTTGGGTTATGTAGAGGCTGGGAACCATCTCCCTCTCGAATTCTTCTTCCTAAGTTTTTTTGTACTCCTAAGACTATAGTGGCTGCTATACCTCCTGCCAGTCAAACCGCCATAGCGTCGTCAAATCTTCATGGAATTTTATGATTCAACTTGCTGCTGATAGGCGACAACAACGCGCTCCAGATCCAATTTACAGATCACCGTTTGAGGCACACATCAGATCGGCATCAATATTTGAAGCTGGCTGACGGAATTCTAACTGTGCACATTTTCTCTCATTTTAGGCACATCTGAGCCTATTGTGATTATAACAGATACGTGTCAAGGGGGAGCCCAATGAGGTGCTTGGCTGTCCAACATGCATGCAAGCCAAGTTCACCCGCTACCCGTTCCATAGCTCGGAGACAACGGCGAAGGCACCACTTGATGAGGTGGTGATGGATGTGGTGGGCCCCTTGAAGCTTGGATCTGCTGGAGCAGAGTATTTCCTCACCATTGTGGACGTCTACACTCGCATGACCTGGGTGTACGTGCTGCCCAAGAAGAGTGACGTAGCTGAAACGGTGAAGACCGATTGGTTGCCGATGGTGGAGCGGCAACAAGACCGACTTGTGAAGGCGATTCGCACTGACCGTGGGGGAGAGTTCCTGAGCAAGGATTTCTCAACTTGGCTGAAGAAGCAGGGCATAAGGCACTCTCTTACCATGCCCTACTCTCCTGCAATGAACGGCATCGCCGAGCGTGCGAATCAGACACTCACGGAGACGGCTCGGGAACTTCTCATTGAAGCCGGTCTTCCCAATTACTTTTGGCCGGATGCGGTGCGACATGCTTCTGTGGCCAAGAACAGAGCCTTGACTCATGTGGGAGAAGACAAATGGGTGCCCTATGTGGAGTGGATTGGAAGGAAGCCGAAGGTGGATATGCTTCGGGTGTTCGGGTGCATGTGCATGGCACTTGTGCCTAAGAAACTTCGGCACAACAAGCTTGATGCCAAGGCAACATGGGCCGTGCACCTGGGCATGGCTCAAAACAGCAAGGGATGGCTTCTATGGGACCCATTTACCAAGAAGTTCCTGGTGAGCAGAGATTGCAAGTTCATGGAGAACTTACCGTACAAGGAGTGGAAGGCGGAGAACCAAGCGAAGATTGGTGTGCGGCTTGGAGAGGTGAAGAGGACCAGCTTGGAGCATGTGGAGCTGCCCTTGGAGCTGAGTAGCAGCAGCACAATCACGAGGCAATCTCCCCAAATGAATGGGGATGAGGAGGAGGAGGAGGTGAAGCAAGGTAATGAGCGTGCACCGCCACTTCCGCCTCGTGCTACATGTGCTCGCGGGAACCGACCGGATTTACCGCAAAGCCATGAGAGCATTCAAGTCCCTGCAGCAGAGGAGGAAGGAAGGGGGAGAAGGAGGACTCAGCCCCCCAATAGGTTGAGCTATGAACGGCTTGGAGGAGCAGCCAACTCAACCTTGACCGGTTCGGCTCTCATGCTAGGCGATGATGCGGAAGATGAAAGCGAGGAGTGCGCTTTTGCCTTCTTCTCTCCGGTGGAGATACCGGGGGAGCCTACAAATCCCAAGGAGGCTTGGGAGGGCCCCAATGGGAAGGAGTGGAAGAAGGCCTCAGATGAAGAAATGGGGAGCATCATTGAGAACGACACGTTTGACTTGGTGAACCTACCTCCGGGGCGTAAGGCGATCTCTTCCAAGTGGCTCTTCAAGCGCAAGACCGACGCCGACGGCAACATTGAGCGCTACAAGAGCAGAATTGTAGCCAAGGGGTACCAGCAGCAGGAGAAGAAATACTACAATGAAGTGTATGCTCCTGTGGTGAAGGGTACAACCCTTCGAACTCTCTTCGCCGCGGCGGCCATCAAAGGATGGGTGGTGAAGCAAATGGACATCGTAACGGCCTTCCTCAACGGAGTTTTGGAGGAAGAGACCTACATGGAGCAGCCAGAGGGGTACAATGATGGGAGTGGCAGAGTGTGGAAGCTGAAGAAAGCACTCTATGGCCTCAAGCAAGCCCCTAGGCAATGGTACATCAAGCTGCGGGAAGTCTTGGAGGCGATCGGTTTCACTCCCTCAACGGCCGATCAATCATTGTTCATGCTTGGCGAGGGGGAGCAGAGGAGCTTCATGGTGGTTTATGTGGATGACATCCTCATATTCTCACCCTCCTCTGACCTTGTGAAGGAGGTGATGCTGAAGCTTCAAGACAAGTTCAAGTGCAAGACCCTTGGTGACGTCAACTACTACCTTGGGCTTCACATTGAGCGAGATGTGGAGAAGCGGTGGATGCGAGTGCATCAAAAGAAGTACTTGGAGGCCTTGGCTGCAAACTTTGGGAAGAGTGAAGGTCATGTGGCTACTCCTCTACCCTCAGGGTTCAAGTGTGTGAAAGGACCAGCGGAGGAAAGTGTTGGTGAAGAGGAGAGGCGTCGTTTTCATTCCTTGGTGGGCAGCCTCATGTATGCGGCCGTTCACACAAGGCCGGATGCAGCCTTTGCTACCGAGCAGCTGGCTAGGGTTGTCCAATGCCCTAATGAGGAGCAGGTAGCAGCTGGAGAGAGGGTGGCCAAGTACCTTGGCCAAACAGCAACTGTTGGACTGCAATACTCCGCGGCGGCACAAAGGCGTCAAAAGGGTGCGGATGGAGTCGAACCCGGGAGGCTCTTTCTCACCGCCTTCTCTGATGCATCTTGGGCATCAGAACCAGAGGATATGACAAGTGTGGGAGGCTTCATCTGCTGTGTTGGTGGAGGCCCAACAGCTTGGGAGAGCAAGAAGCAAGTGGACCAAGCATTGAGCTCGGTGGAGTCCGAGTACATGGCACTCTTCCGTGCCATAAGGGAGGTTGTGTGGCAGCGGCGTTTGCTAGCTGAATTGGGGGAGGAGCAGCAAGGACCTACCCCACTCTATTCTGATAGCCAGGGTGCTATTGCATTGGCTAAGAACCCGGTTCTTCATGGCCTTACCAAGCACATGAAGGTGAAGTGGCATTGGGTGAGGAGCGTGGTAACCTAGTGTGAAGTGGAGTTGCACTATGTGAAGACGACGGCGCAGCCAGCTGATATGATGTCCAAGAGGCTGGTTGAGCAGCAGCATTGGAAGTGTTGCAAGCTTGCTGGGATGGCTCTAAACTAAGGGGAGCAGATTCTAAGGCCAACAATCCGAGGGGGAGTTTGTTGGTGCAACCCTATGGCTTGCAATCGGCTTGTCGTCCTTGTTTGTGTGTGTGCATGCATGGCATGGAATGAATTGTGAGTCTATGTCATTACTATCCAGTGCTTTCCAGATCCAAGTTACAGATCACCGTTTGAGTCAGCCAGCAGATCGTTATCAATATTTGAAGCCGTCTCACAGAAATCCGACTGTGCTCTCTATCTCTCATTATAGGCACATCTGAGCCTATTGTGATTATAACAGCAGTCGTGTACGCAGATCTGCGGACACACTTCCATTGACCAGCGGGAGTAGGGAGCAGGTTTAGCTAGAAGGAAAAGCAGTCATGTACGCAGATCTGCGGACACACTTCCAATGAGCAATGGCAGTAGGGAGCAGGTTTAGCCAGAAGGAAAAGCAGTCATGTACGCAGATCTGCGGACACACTTTCGGTGAGCAGCGGCAGTAGGGAGCAGGTTTAGCCAGAAGGAAAGGCAGTCGTGTATGCAGATTTGCGGTCACACTTCCAGTAAGCAGCGGCAGTAGGGAGCAGGTTTGGCCAGAAGGAAAGGCAGTCGTGTACCCTGATCTGCGGACACACTTCCAGTGAGCAGCGGCAGTAGGGAGTAGGTTTAGCAAGAAGGGAAAGCAGTCGTGTACACAGATCTGTGGACACACTTCCAGTGAGCAGCGGTAGAAGGGAGCAGGTTTAGCATGAAGGAAAAGCAGTCGTGTACGCAGATCTGCGGATACACTTCTAGTGAGCAACGGCAGGAGGGAGCAGGTTTACCCAGAAGAAATAGCAGTTGTGTACGCAGATCTTCGGACACACTTCTAGGGAGCAGCGGCAGTAGGGAGCAGGTTTTGCAAGAATTGAAAGCAGTCGTGTACGTAGATCTGCGGATACACTTAGAGTGAACAGTGGCAGTAGGGAGCAGGTTTAGCAAGAAGGAAAAGCAATCGTGTACCCAGATCTGCGGACACACTTCCAGTGAGCTGCGGTAGAAGGGAGCAGGTTTAGCAAGAAGGAAAAGCAGTCGTGTACCCAGATCAGCGGACACACTTCCAGTGAGCTGCGGTAGAAGGGAGCAGGTTTAGCAAGAAGGAAAAGCAGTCGTGTACGCAGATCTGCCGACACACTTCTAGTGAGCAGCGGCAGTAGGGAGCAGTTTTAGCAAGAAGGAAAAGCAATCATGTACGCGGATCTGCGGACACACTTCCAGTGGTGGTGGAATTTTAGACCGGGTGGTGGTGGGAGTTTAGACTGGGTGGTGGTGGGGATTTAGACCCAGTGGGGGTGGGAGTTTAGACTGTGTGGTGTAGGGAGTTTAGATTGGGCGGTGGTGGGAGTATAGACGGATCGTTGTGAGAGATTTGACCAGGTGGTGGTGGGATTTTAGACCAAGTGGTGGTGGAAATTTGGACCGGGTGGTGGTAGGAGTTGAGACCAGGTCGTGCTGGGAGTTTAAACCGGTTGGTGGTAGGAGCTAAGACGGGCGGTGGTGGGAGTTTAGACCAGGTGGTGGTGGGAGTTTAGACCAGGTGGTGGTGGGAGTTTAGATTGGATGGTGGTGGGAGTATAGACGGGGTGGTGGTGGGAGTTTAGACTGGGTGGTGGTGGGAGTGTAGACCGGGTCGTGGTGGGAGTTTAGACTGGGTGGTGGTGGGTGTTTAGACCAGGTGGTGGTGGGAGTTTAGACTGGGTGGTTGTGGGATTTTTTACCGGATGGTGGTGGGAGTATAGACTGGGTAGTGGTGGGAGTCTAGATAGGTAGTGGTTGGATTTTAGACCGGTGGTGGGAGTATAGACAGGGTGGTTGTAGGTGTTGTTTCTTGTTGGTGGTGGGAGTTTAGACTGGGTGGTGTTGGGAGTTTAGACGGGTTGGTTGTGGGAGTTTAGACCATTTCCTGGTGGGAGTTTAGACCCGCTGGTGGTGGGAGTTTAGACCAGGTGGTTGCGGGAGTTAATTCCGGATGGTGGTGAGAATTTAGACTGGGTGGTTGTGGGAGTTTAGACCAGGTGGTTGTGGGAGTTTAGACAGGATGATGGTGGGAGTTTAGACTGGGTGGTGGTGGGAGTTTAGACGGGGTGGTGGTGGAATTTTAGACCGGGTGGTGGTGGGAGTTTAGACCGGGTGGTGATGGGAGTTTAGACTGGGTGGTGGTTGGAGTTTAGACCGGGTGATGGTAGGAGATTAGAGCGTGCGGTGGTGGGAGTTTTGACCGGGTGGTGGTGGGAGTTTAGACCGAGTGGTGGTGGGAGTTTAGATTGGGTGGTGGTGGGAGTATAGACGGATGGTTGTGGGAGATTAGACCAGGTGGTGGTGCGATTTTAGACTAGGTGGTGGTGGAAATTTAGACCGGTTGGTGGTCGGAGTTGAGACCACGTCGAGCTGGTAGTGGTGGTGGGAGCTAAGACACGCAGTGGTGGGATTTTAGACCGGGTGGTTGGTGGAATTTAGACCGTGTGGTGGTGGGAATTCAGACTGGGTGGTGGTGGGATTTAAGATCGGATGGTGGTGGGAATTTAGACCAGGTGGTGGTGGGAATTTAGACCGGGTGGTGGGATTTAAGACCGGTTGGTGGTGGGAGTTTTGACCGGGTGGTGGTTGGAGTATAGACCGGTTGGTGGTTGGATTTTAGACCATGTGGTGGTGGGATTTTAGACCGCATAGTGGTGGGAGTTTAGACAGGGTGGTTGTGGGAGTTTTGACCGAGTAATAGTTGGAGTTTAGACCCAGTGTTGGTGGGAGTTTAGACCGGGTGTTGGTGGGAGTTTAGACCAGAGGGTGGTGGGAATTTAGACCGTGTGGTGGTGGGAATTCAGACTAGGTGGTGGTGGGATTTTAGATCGGATGGTGGTGGGAGTTTAGACCGGGTGGTGGTTGGAGTTTAAACCGGGTGGTGGTGGGAGTTTAGATTGGGTGGTGATGGGAGTTTAGACCGAGTGGTGGTGGGAGTTTAGACCGGGTGGTGGTGGGAGTTTAGACTGGGTGGTGGTGGGAGTTTTGATCGGGTGGTGGTGGGAGTTTTGACCGGGTTGTGGTGGGAGTTTAGTCCGGGTGGGGGTGGGAGTTTAGACTGTGTGGTGGTGGGAGTATAGACGGATGGTTGTAGGAGATTAGACCAGGTGGTGGTGGGATTTTAGACCAGGTGGTGGTGGAAATTTGTACCGGGTGGTGTTAGGAGTCTACCAGGTTGTGGTGGGAGTTTAAACCAGGTTGTGGTGGGAGCTTAGACCGGGTGGTGGGTGGAATTTAGACCGTGTGGTGGTGGGAATTTAGATTGGATGGTGGTGGGAGTTTAGACGGGGTGGTGGTGGGAGTATAGACCGGTTGGTGGTTGGACCTTAGACCATGTGGTGGTGGGATTTTAGACCGTGTGGTGGTGGGAGTTTAGACTGGGAGGTTGTGGGAGTTTAGACCAGGTGTTGGTCGGAGTTTAGACCAGGTGGTGGTGGGAGTTAAGACCGGTTGGTGGTGGTAGTATAGACCGGTTGGTGGTTGGACTTTAGACCATGTGGTGGTGGGATTTTAGACCGCGTGGTGGTGGGAGTTTAGACTTGGTGGTTGTGGGAGTTTAGACCGATTGATAGTTGGCGTTTAGACCTGGAGTTGGTGGGAGCTTAGACCGGGTGTTGGTGGGAGGTTAGACCAGATGGTGGTGGGAGTTTAGACAGGTTGGTGGTTGGGGTTTAGACTAAATGATGGTGGGAGTTTAGACTGGGTGGTGGTTGGAGTTTAAAGAAGGTGGTGGTCGGAGTTTAAACCGGGTGGTGGTGGGAGTTTAGACCGGGTGGTGGTGGGAGTATAGTCCGGTTGGTGGTTGGAATTTAGACCATGTCGTGGTGGGATTTTAGACCGCGTGGTGGTGGGTGTTTAGACTGGATGGTTGTGGGAGTTTAGACCGAATGATAGTTGGAGTTTAGACCCGGTGTTGGTGGGGGTTTAGACCGGGTGTTGGTGGGAGTCAAGACCGGTTAATGATTGGAGTTCAGATTGGATGAGGGTGGGAGTTTAGACTAGGTGGTTGTGGGAGTTCGGACTGGGTGGTGGTTGGAGTTTAAACCGGGTGGTGGTGGGAGTTTAAACCGGGTTGTGGTGGGAGTTTAGACCGGATAGTGGTGGGTGTTTAGATTGGGTGGTGGTGGGAGTTTAGATTGGGTGGTGGTGGGAGTTTAGACCGGGTGGTGGTGGGAGTTTAGACGAGATGGTGGTGGGAGTGTAGACTGGGTGGTGGTGGGAGTATAGACGGGTGCTGGTTGGAGTCTAGACTGCGTGATGGTTGGATTTTAGATAGGGTGGTGGTGGGAATTTAGACCAGTACTGGAAGGAGTTGAGACTGAGTTGTGCTGGGACTTAAGACTAGTTGGTTGTTGGAGTTTTTTCCTGTTGGTGGTAGGAGTTTAGACCGGGTGGTGTTGAGAGTTTAGACCGTGTGGTCGTGGGAGTTTAGACGAGTCGGTTGTGGGAATTTAGACCATATGGTGGTGGGAGTTTAGACCGGGTGGTGGTGAAAGTTTAGACTGGGTGGTGGTGGGAGTTTAGACCGGGTGGGGGTGGGAGTTTAGACTGGGTGGTGGTGGGAGTATAGACGGATGGTTGTAGGAGATTAGACCAGGTGGTGGTGGGATTTTAGACAAGGTGGTGGTGGAAATTTGTACCCGGTGGTATTAGGAGTCTACCAGGTTGTGGTGGGAGTTTAAACCAGGTGGTGGTGGAAGCTTAGACCGGGTGGTGGGTGGAATTTAGACCGTGTGGTGGTGGGAATTTAGACTGGGTGGTGGTGGGAATTTAGATTGGATGGTGGTGGGAGTTTAGACGGGGTGGTGGTGGGAGTATAGACGGGTTGGTGGTTGGACATTAGACCATGTGGTGGTAGGATTTTAGACCGTGTGGTGGTGGGAGTTTAGACTGGGAGGTTGTGGGAGTTTAGACCAGGTGTTGGTGGGAGTTTAGACCAGGTGGTGGTGGGAGTTTAGACCGGGTGGTGGTGGTAGTATAGACCGGTTGGTGGTTGGACTTTAGACCATGTGGTTGTGGGATTTTAGACCGCGTGGTGGTGGGAGTTTAGACTGGGTGGTTGTGGGAGTTTAGACCGATTGATAGTTGGAGTTTAGACCTGGTGTTGGTGGGAGTTTAGACTGGGTGTTCGTGGGAGTTTAGACCAGATGGTGGTGGGAGTTTAGACCGGTTGGTGGTTGGGGTTTAGACTGGATGATGGTGGGAGTTTAGACTGGGTGGTGGTCGGAGCTTAGACTGGGTGGTGGTTGGAGTTTAAACTGGGTGGTGGTAGGAGTTTAGACTAGATGGTGATGGGAGTTTAGACCTGGTTGTGGTGGGAGCTTAGACAGGGTGGTGGTGAAAGTTTCGACTACCACCCAGTCTAAACTCCAACCACCACCCAGTCTGAAATCCAACCACCACACGGTCTAGACTCCAACCACCACTCGTCTATACTCCCACCACCACCCAGTCTACACTCTCAGCACCATCCGGTCTAAACTCGCACCACCACCTGGTCTAAACTCCCACCACCACCCGGTCTAAACTCCCACCAGCATAGGGTTTAAACTGCCACCACCAACTGGACTAAACTCCCACCACCACCCAGTCTAAACTCCCAACACGATCTAGTCTACACTCCTAGCACGACTGAGTCTAAAATCCCACAACCACCCGGTCTAAACACCTACAACTATCAGTCTAAACACCCACCACCGCCCGGTCTGAAATCCCACCACCACCTGGTCTAAATTCCCACCACCATCCGGTCTAAATTCCCACCACCACACAGTCTAATTTCCCACCACCATGCAGTCTAATTCCACCCACCACCCGGTCTAAACTCCCACCACTGTTCGTCTTAGCTCCCTCCTCCACCCGGTTTAAACTCCCACGACCTGGTCTTAACTCCTACAACCACCCGGTCTAAATTTCCACCACCACCTGGCCTAATCTTCCACAACCATCCGTCTATACTCCCACCACCACCCAATCTAAACTCCCACCACCACCCGATCTAAACTTCCACCCCCACCCGGTCTAAACTCCCACCACAACCCGGTCTAAACTCCCCCCACCACCCAGTGTCAACTCCCATAACCAACCTGTCTAAACTCCCATGACCACATGGTCTAAACTCCAAACACCACCAGGTCCAAACTCCCACCACGAATGGAAAAAACTTCCACAATCACCCAGTCTAAACTCCTTCCACCACCGGTCTCAATTCCCACCACCACCCTGTCTAAAATCCAACCACCACACAGTCTAGACTCCAACCACCACCCGTGTATACTCCCACCACCACTTAGTCTACACTCCCACCACCATCCGGTCTAAACTCCCACCACCACCAGGTTTAAACTCCCACCACCATCCGGTCTCAACTACCACCACCACCCTGTCTAAAATCCCACCATCACCCGGTCTAAACTGCCACCACTGACCGGTCTAAACTCCCACCACCACCGGGGCGAAACTCCCAACACCACCTGGTCCAAATTCCTAGCACGACTCAGTCTCAACTCCTTCCACAACCGAGTCTCAATTCCCACCACCACCCGGACTAAAATTCCACCACCACATGGTCTTATCTCCCACCACCATAGGTCTATACTCCCACCACCACCCAGTATACACTCTCACCACCACCCCGTCTAAACTCCCACCAACACCACCGGGTCTAAACTTCCACCACCATCCGGTCTAAAATCCCACCGCCACACATTCTAAACTCCAACAACCATCTGGTCTAAACTCCCACCACCAACCGGTCTTAACTCCCACCACCACCCGGACTAGATTCCCACCACTTGCTTTAAACTCCCATCACTACCGGGTTTGGACTCCCACCATCACCCGGTCTAAACTCCCACCACCACCCTGTCTAAAACTCCCACCACCAGTTGGTCTAAATTCCTACCACTACCCGGTCTAAATTCCCACCTCCACCCGGTGTGAATTCCAACCACCACCCGGTCTAAACTCAAACCACAGCCCACCTACACTCCCACCACCACCCAATCTATACTCCCACCACCACCAAGTCTAAACTCCCACCACCTCTCGGTCTAAACTCCCACCACCACCCGGTCTAAACTCCCACAACCACCTGGTCTAAACACCCACCGCCACCCGGTCTAAACTCCCACCACCACCCGGTCTAAACTCTCACCACCACCCGGTCTAAACTCCTACCACCACCCAGTCTAAACTCCCACAACCACCCAGTCTAAGCTCCCACCACCATTTTGTCTAAACTTCCATAACCACCCGGTCTAAACTCCCACCACCACCCGGTCTAAACTTCACCACCATCGGGTCTAAACTCCCACTACCACCCCGTTTAAACTCCAACCACCACCCAGTCTAAACTCCCACCACCACCCAGTCTAAACTCCCATCATCATACAGTCTAAACTCCAACCACCAAAAGATATAAACTCCCACCACCATCTAGTCTAAACTCCCACCAACACCCGGTCTAAACTCCCACCAACACTGGGTCTAAACTCCAACTATCACTCAGTCTAAACTCCCACAACCACCCAGTCTAAACTCCCACCACCACGCGGTCTAAAATCCCACCACCACATGGTCTAAATTCCAACCTCCAACGGGTCTATACTCCCACCACCACCCGGTGTAAACTCCCACCACCACCCGGTCTAAACTCCCACCACCACCCGGTCTAAACTCCCACCACCACCCAATCTACACCCTGACCACCTGGTCTAAACTCCCACCAACACCCGGTCTAAACTCCCACCACCACCATGTCTAAACTCCCACCACCACATGGTCTAAATTCCAACCTCCAACGGGTCTATACTCCCACCACCACCCGGTGTAAACTCCCACCACCACCCGATCTAAACTCCCACCACCACCTGGTCTAAACTCCCACCACCACCCGGTCTAAACTCCCACCACCATCTGGTCTAAACTCCCAACACCATCCGGTTTAAACTCCCACCACCACCCGGTTTAAACTCCAACCACCACCCTGTCGAAACTCCAACCATCATCCAGTCTAAACTCACACCACCAATCGGTCTATACTCCCACCACCATCTTGTCTAAACTCCCACCAACACCCGGTCTAAACTCCCACCATGACCAGATCTAAACTCCAACTATCACCCAGTCTAAAATCCCACCACCACACGGTCAAAACTACAACCACCAACCAGTCTATACACCCACCACCACACGGTCTAAACTCCCACCACCACCCGGTCTAAACTCCCACCACCACCCGATCTAACATGCCACCACCACCCGGTCTAAATTCCCACCATCATCCGGTCTAAATTCCCACCACCACCCAGTCTAAATTCCCACCATGACTTGGTCTAAATTCCACCCACCACCCGGTTTAAACTCCCACCACGACCCGGTCTAAACTCCCACCACCACCCGGTCTAAACTCCCACCACCACCCGTTCTAAAATCTCACCACCATCCGGTCTAAACTCCCACCACCACCCAATCTACACTCTGACCACCATCCAGTCTAAACTCCCACCAACACCCGGTCTAAACTCCCACCACCACCATGTCTAAACTCCCACCACCACCATGGCTAAACTCCCACCACCATACGGTCTAAAATCCCACTACCACACAGTCTAAACTCCAACAACCATCTGGTCTAAACTCCCACCACCAACCGGTCTAAACTCCCACCACCACCCGGACAAAACTCCCACCACCACCCAGTCTAAACTCCCACCACCACCCAGTCTTAACTTCCACCACCACTCGGTCTAAACTCCTACCACTACCAGATCTAAATTCCCACCACCACCCGGTCTGAATTTTCACCCACCACCCAGTCTAAATTCAAACCACGTCCCACCTAGGCTCCCATCACCACCCAGTCTATACTCCCACCACCACCCAGTCTATACTCCCACCACCACCAAGTCTAAACTCCCACCACCACTCGGACTAAACTCCCACCACAACCCTGTGTAAACTCTCACAACCACCCGGTCTAAACTCCCACCACCATCCGGTCTAAACTCCCACCACCACCCGGTTTATACTCCAACCACCACCCCGTCTAAACTCCCACCAACACCCGGTCTAAACTCCCTCCAATACAGGGTCTGAACTCCAACTATCACTCCGTCTAAACTCCCACAACCACCATGTCTAAACTCCCACCACCAAGCGGTCAAAAATCCCACCACCACATGGTCTAAGCTCCAACCACCAACCGGTCTATACTCCCACCACCACCCGGTCTAAACTCCCACCACCACCCGGTCTAAACTCCCACCACCACCCGGTCTAAAATCCCACCACCACCCGCACTAAATTCCCATCACCATCTGGTCTAAACTCCCACCACCACGTGGTCTAAACTCCACCCAGCACCCGGTCTAAAATCCCACCACCGCCCGTCTTCGCTCGCACCACCACTTGGTTTAAACTCCCAGCGCGACCTGGACTCAACTCCTACCACCACTTGGTCTAAATTTCCACCACCACCTGGTCTAAAATCCCACCACCACCTGGTGTAATCTCCCAAAACCATCCGTCTATACTCCCACCACCACCATATCTAAACTCCCACCACCACCCGGTCTAAACTCCCACATTGACCCGGTCTAAACTCCCACCACCGCCCCGAATAAACTCCCACCACCACCTGGTCTATGCTCCCACCACCACCCGGTCTAAACTCCCACCACCACCTACTCTAAACTCCCACCACCATCCGGTCTAAACTCCCACCACCACCCACTGTAAACTCCCACCACCACTTTGTCTAAACTCCTACCACTACCCATCCTAAATTTCCACCACCACTTGGTCTGAATTCCACCCACCACCCAGTCTAAACACAAACCACGGCCCACCTTGACTCCCACCACCACCCAGTCTATACTCTTACCACCACCAAATCTACACTCCCACTACCACTCGGTCTAAACTCCCACCACCACCCGGTCTAAACTCCCACAACGACCCGGTCTAAACTCCCACCACCACCAGGTCTAAACTCCCACCACCACCCGGTCTAAACTCTCACCACCACCCGGTCTAAACTCCCACCACCACCCGGTTTATACTCTAACCATCACCCCGTCTAAACTCCCACCACCACCCAGTCTAAACTCCAACCACCAACCGGTCTAAACTCCTACCACCATCTGGTCTAAACTCCCACCAATACCAGGCCTAAACTCCCACCAACACTGGGTCAAAACTCCATCTATCACTCGGTCTTAAGTCCCACAACCACCCTATCAAAACTCCCACCACCACGCGGTCTAAAATCCCACCTCCACATGGTCTAAAATACAACCACCAACCGGTCTATACTCTCACCACCACCCGGTTGAAACTCCCACCCCCACCCGGTCTAAACTCCCACCCCCACCCGGTCTAAAATCCCACCACCACCTGGTCTAAACTCCCACCACCACCCGGTCTAATCTCCCGCCACCACCCGGTCTAAACTCCCACCACCACCCGGTCTAAACTCCCACCACCACCCGGTCTAAACTCCCACCACCACCCGGTCTAAACTCCCACCACCACCCGGTCTAAACTCCCACCACCACGCGGTCTAATTTCCACCCACCACCCGGTCTAAACTCCCACCACCGCCGTCTTAGCTCCCACCACCACCTGGTTAAAACTCCCAGCACGACCTGGTCTCAACTCCTACCACCACCCGGTCTAAATTTCCACCGCCAAATGATCTAAAATCCCACCACCACCTGGTCTAATCTCCCACAACCATTCGTCTATGCTCTCACCACCACCCACTCTAAACTCCCACCACCACCTGGCCGAAAGTCCCACCCGCATCCGGCCTAAGCTCCCACCACCATCCGGTATAAACTCCCACCACCACCCGGTCTAAACTCCCACCACCACCCGGTCTAAACTCCCACCACCACCCAGTCTAAAGTCCCACCACCACCCAGTCTATACTCCCACCACCACCCCGTCTAAACTCCCACCACCACCCAGTCTAAACTCCCACCATCATCTAGTCTAAACTCCCACAACCACCCGGTCTAAACTCCCACCACCACCCGGTCTAAAATCCCACCACCACCAGCTCTTAATTCCCATCACCATCTGGTCTAAAATCCCACCACCACCCAGTCTAAACTCCCACCACCACGCGGTCTAAACTCCACCCAGCACCCGGTCTAAACTCCCACCACCGCCCGTCTTCGCTCCCACCACCACTTGGTTAAAACTCCCAGCACGACTTGGACTCAACTCCTACCACCACGCGGTCTAAATTTCCACCACCACCTGGTCTAAAATCCCAAAACCACCTGGTGTAATCTCCGAAAACCATCCGTTTATACTCCCACCACAACCAAATCTAAACTCGCACCATCACCCGGTCTAAACTCCCACCAGCACCCGGTCTAAACTCCCACCACCATCGGATATAATCTCCCACCGGTAGAAAAGCGCACCGGTCGAAAAGCGCACCGGTCGAAAAGCGCACCGGTCAAAAAGCGCACCGGTGGTAAAGCGCACCGGTCGAAAGGGCACCGGTCGAAAAGCGCACCGGTCGAAAAGCGCATAGGTGGAAAAGTGCACCGGTCGAAAAGCGCACCGGTCGAAAAGGGCACCGGTCGAAAAGCGCACCGGTCGAAAAGCGCACCGGTCGAAAAGGGCATCAGTCGAAAAGCGCACCGGTCGAAAAGAGCACCGGTAGAAAAGTGCACAGGTCGAAAAGCGCATCGGATACTCCCACCACCACGCGGTCTAAAATTCCACCACCACCTTCTAATACCACAACCATCCGTCTATACTCCCACCACCACCCAATCTACACTCCCACCACCACCCGGTCTAAACACCCAACCCCACCCGGTCTAAACTCCCACCCCCACCTGGTCTAAACTCCCACCACCACCCGGACTATACTCCCACCACCACCCAGTCTAAACTCCCACCACCACCCGGTCCAAACTCCCACCACCACCTGATCCAAACCCCCACCACCACCCGATCTAAACTCCCACCATCATCCCGTCTACACTCCCACAACCACCCGGTCTAAACTCCCACCACCACCTAGTCTAAACTCCCACCATCATCGAGTCTAAAATCCCTCCACCACCTGGTCTAAACTCCCACCACCACCAGGTCTAAACTCCCACCACCATATGGTCTAAATTCCCACCATCCTCTCATGCTCGCATGCCATTCACTCAAGCTGGGATGCCAATCATTCAAGCTCTAGTCATCGCATGCAATTTGCTGAAGTTCGAATGCTATTGTCTCAAGCTCGCATGCTAATCTCTGAAGCTTGCATGCCATTCTCTCACGCTTGCATGCCATTCACTCAAGCTCCCATGCCATTCTCTCAAGCTCGCATGCAATTGCATGCCACTCTTTCAAGCTCGCATGCCATTCTCGGAACCTCGCATGCCATTAACTCAAGCTCGCATGCCATTTTCTTAAGCTTGCATGCCATTTCTCAAGCTCCCATGCCATCCACAAAGCTTGCATGGCATTCATTCAAGCTCGCAAGCCATTCTCTCAACCTTGCATGCCATTCTCCCAAGCTCGCATGCCATTCTCTCAAGCTCGCATGCCATCCTCTCATGCTCGCATGCCATTCACTCAAGCTGGGATGCCAATCATTCAAGCTCGCGAGCCATCGCATGCCATTTGCTGAAGCTCGATGCTATTGTCTCAAGCTCGCATGCCATTCTCTGAAACTCGCATGCCATTCACTCAAGGTCGCATGCCATCGCATGCCATTCTCTCAAGCTCGCATGCCATTCTCGGAAGCTTCCATGCCATCGCATGCCATTCACTCAAGCTGGCATGCCATTCTCTCAGCTCCCATGCCATTCACAAAGCTTGCATGCCATTCTCTCAAGCTCACATGCCAATCTCTTGAGCTCGCATGCCATTTTCTCAAGCTCGTATTCCGTTCTCTCATGTTCGAATGCCATTCACTCAGGCTCGCATGCCATTCTCTCAAGCTCGCATGCCATTCTCCCAAGCTCGCATGCCATTCTTTCAAGCACGCATGCTGTTCCCTCAAGCTCCGATGCCATTCTCTCAGGCTTGCATGCCATTTCTCTCATGCCCGCACGCCATTCTCTCATTCTAGTATGCCATTCACTCAAGCCGGCATACCGTATCTCAAGCTCGCAAGCCAATCTCAAAAGCTCTCATGGCATAATATTTATGTCGCATGCCATTCACTCAAGCTCACATGCCAATCTCTCAAGCTCGCATGCCATATCTCTCAACCTCGCATGCCATTCACTCAAGCTAGCAAGCCATTGCATGCCATTCGCTGAATCTTGCATGCCATTCTCTAAAGCTCGCATGCCATTCTCTAAAACTCGCATGCCACTCACTCAAGCTCGCATGCCAATCACTCAAGCTTGAATGCCATTCTATCAAGCTAGCGTGCCATTTTCTCAAGCTCTCATGCCATTTTCTCAAGCTCGCATGCCATTCTCCCAAGCTCGTATGCCATTCGCTCAAGCTCCCATGCTGTTCCCTCAAGCTCACATGCCATTCTCTCAATCTTGCATGCCATTCTCTCAAGCTCGCATGCCGTTCCCTCAACTCACATGTCATTCTCTCAATCTCTCAAGCTTGCATGCCATTCTCTCAAGCTTGCATTCCATTTCCCTCAAGCTCGCATGCCTTTTGTGATGCTCGCATGCAATTAACTCAAGCTAGCATGCTAATCACTCAAGCTCGCGAGCCATCCGTTGCCATTTGCTGAAGCTCGCATGCCATTCTCTCAAGCTCGCATGCCAATCTCTGAAGATTGCATGCGATTCTCTCACACATGCATACCATTCACTCAAGCTCGCATGCCATTCTCTCAACCTCGCATGCCATTCTCTCAAGCTCGCATGCCATTCTCAGAACCTCGCATGCCATTCACTCAAGCTCGCATGCCATTCTCCCAAGCTTGCATGCCATTCTCTCAAGCTCGCATGCTGTTCCATCAAGCTCCAATGCCATTCTCTCAGGCTTGCATGCCATTTCTCTCAAGCTCGCACGCCATTCTCTCATTCTTGTATGCCATTCAGTCAAGCTGGCATGCCATTCTCTCAAGGTCGCAAGCCAATCTCTAAAGCTCTCATGGCATTATCTTCAAGTCGCATGCCAATCTCTCAAGCTCGCATGCCATATCTCTCAACCTCGCATGCCATTCACTCAAGCTAGCAAGCCATTGCATGCCATTCGCTGAAGCTTGCATGCCATTCTCTTAAGCTCGCATGCCAATCTCTGAAGCTCGCATGGCATTCTCTTAAACTCGCATGCCACTCTCTTAAGCCCGCATGCCATTCACTCAAGCTTGAATGCCATTCTCTCAAGCTAGCATGCCATTTTCTCAAGTTCTCACGTCATACACAAAGCTTGCATGCCACCCATTCAAGCTCGCAAGCCATTCTCTCAAGCTCTCATGCCATTTTCTCAAGCTTGCATGCCTTTCTCCTAAGCTCGCATGCCATTCGCTCAAGCTCGCATGCTGTTCCCTCAAGCTCACATGCCGTTCTCTCAATCTTGCATGCCATTCTCTCAGGCTCGCATGCCGTTCCCTCAAGCTCACATGTCATTCTCTCAATCTCTCAAGCTCGCATCCCATTCTCTCAAGCTTGCATTCCATTTTTCTCAAGCTCGCATGCCATCCTCTCATGCTCGCATGCAATTAACTCAAGCTGGCATGCTAATCACTCAAGCTCGCGAGCCATCCCATGCCATTCGCTGAAGCTTGCATGCCATTCTCTCAAGCTTGCATGACAATCTCTGAAGCTTGCATGCCATTCTCTCACACTTGCATACCATTCACTCAAGCTCGCATGCCATTCTCTCAACCTCGCATGCCATCGCATGCCATTCTCTCAAGCTCGAATGCCATTTTCAGAACCTCGCATGCCATTCACTCAAGCTCGCATGCCATTTTCTCAAGCTCGCATGCCATTCTCTCAAGCTCGCATGCCATTGACTACGCTTGCATGTCATTCACTAAAGCTCGCAAGCCATTCTCTCAAGCTCGCATTTCATTCTCTCAAGCTCGGGTGCCATCTTCTCAAGGTGGCATGCCATTCTCCCAAGCTCGCATGCCATTCTCTCAAGCTCGCATGCCGTTCCCTCAAGCTCGCATGCCATTCTCGGATGCTTGCATGCCTTTCTCTCATGCGTGCATGCCATTCACTCAACCTTCCATGCCATTCTCTCAAGCTCGCATTTTATTCTCCCAAGCTCGCATGCCATTCTCTCAAGCTCGCATGCTGTTCCCTCAAGCTCACATGCCATTCTCTCAAGCTTGCATGCCATTCTCTCAAGCTCGCATGCCATTCTCTCAAGCTTGCATGCCATTACTATCAAGCTCGCATGCCATTCTCTCATGCTCGCATCCAATAAACTCAAGCTAGCTTGCTAATCACTCAAGCTCGCAAGCCATCGCATACCATTCGCTGAAGCTCGCACTCCATTCTCTCAAGCTCGCATGCCAATCTCTGAAGCTCGCATGTCATTCTCTCACACTTGCATGCCATTCACGCAAGCTCGCATGCCATTCTCTCAAGCTCGCATGCCATTGCATGCCATTCTCTTAAGCTCGCATGCCACTCTCGGAACCTCGTATGCCATTCACTCAACCTCACATGCCAATTTCTCAAGCCCGCATGCCATTCTTTCAAGCTCGCATGCTATTCACTAAGGTTGCATGTCATTCACGAAAGCTCGCAAGCCATTCTCTCAAGCTCGCATTTCATTCTCTCAAGCTCGCGTGCTATTTTCTCAAGCTGGCATGCCATTCTCCCAAGCTCGCATGCCGTTCTCTCAAGCTCGCATGTCGTTCCCTCAAGCTCGCATGCTATTCTCTGAAGCTCGCATGCCTTTCTCATATGCTAGCATGCCATTCACTCAACCTTGCATGCCATTCTCTCATGCATACATGCCATTTCTCTCAAGCTCGCATGCCATTCTCCCATGCTCGCATGCCATTCACTCAAGCTTGCATGCCATTCTCTCAAGCTCACATCCCATTCTCTTAGGATTGCATGCCATTTCTCTCAAGCTCACATGCCATTCTCTCACGCTTGTATGGCATTCATTCAAGCTAGCATGCCATTCACTCAAGCTCGTAAGCCATCGCATGCCATTGGCAGAAGCTCGCATGCATTTCTCTCAAGCTCACATGCCAATCTCTGATGCTCGCATTCCATTATTTCAAACTCGCATGCCATTCTCTCAATCTCGCATGCCATTCACTCAAGCTCGCATGCCATTCTCCCAAGCTCGCATGCCATTCTCTCAAGCTCGCATGCCGTTCCCTCAAGCTCACATGCCATTCACTAAGCTTGCATGCCATTCACTAAATCTCGCAAGCTATTCTCTCAAGCTTGCATTTCGTTCTCTCAAGCTCGCAGGCCATTTTCTCAAGCTCGCATGCCATTCTCCCAAGCTCGCATGCCATTCTTCCAAGCTTGCATGCCGTTCCCTCAAGCTCGCATGCCATTCTCTGAAGCTTGCATGCCTTTCTCTCAACCTCGCATGCCATATGTCTCAAGATTGCATGCCATTCTCTCATGCTTGCATGCCATTCGCTCAAGCTCACATGCCATTCCCTTAAACTCGCATGCCATTCACTCAAGCTCGCATGCCATTCTCTCAAGCTCGCATGCCATTCACTCAAGCTCGGATGCCATTCTCTCAAGCTCGTATGCCATTCTTTCAAGCTCCCATGCCATTCACAAAGCTTGCATGCCATTCACTCAAGCTCGCAAGCAATTCTCTCAAGCTCCCATGCCATTTTCTCAAGCTTGCCTGCCATTTTATCAAGCTCGCATGCCATTCTCCTTAGCTCGCATGCCATTCTCTCAAGCTTGCTTGCCGTTCCCTCAAGCTCGCATGCCATTCTCTCAAAATCTTAGTGAGAGTGTAGTGCGAGTGGTTTGCCACCCCCCAGTATGGCATGCGAATGGTTTGTCACCCCCTAAGAGTGTTGTGCGAGTGGTTTGCCACCTCCTGAGAGTGGCGTGCATGTGGTTTGCCACCCCTCAGAGTGCCGTGCGAGTGGTTTGCCACCTTCCCAAATGGTGTGCGAGTGGTTTGCCACTCCCCGGACTGGTGTGCGAATGGTTTGCCACCCCCTGAGAGTGGCGTGCAGCTTGTTTGCCACCCCCCCCGAGTTTGCCACCTAAACCCAGTCTAAACTCCCACCATCATCCAATCTAAACTCCAACCACCAACCGGTCTAAACTCCCACCACCATCTGGTCTAAACTCCCGCCAACACCCGGTCTAAACTCCCACCAACACTGGGTCTAAAATCCAACTAACATTCGGTCTAAACTCCCACAACCACCCAGTCAAAACCTCCACCACCACGCGGTCTAAAATCCCACCACCACATGGTCTAAATTCCAACCACCAACCGGTCTATACTCCCACCACCACCTGGTCTAAACTCCCACCACTACCCGGTCTAAACTCCCATCACCACCCGGTCTAAAATCCCACCACCACCCGGTCTAAATTCCCACCACCACCCGGTCTAAACTCCCACCACCACGCGGTCTAAATTCCATCCACCACCCGGTATAAACTCCCACCACTACACGCTTAGCTCCCAGCAGGACGTGGTGTCAACTCCTACCAGTCAAAATTTCCACCACCACCTGGTGTAAAATCCGACCACCACCTGGTCTAATGTCCCACAACTATCCGTCTATACTCCCACCCCCACCCGGTCTAAACTCCCACCACCACCCGGTCTAAACACCCACCACCACCCGGCCTAAACTCCCACCACCACCCAGCCTAAACTCCCACCATCATCCAGTCTAAACTCCCACAACCACCCGGTCTAAATTCCCACCACCACCCAGTCTAAATTCCCACCACCATCCGGAATTAACTCCCACCACCACCTGGTCTAAACTCCCACCACCACAAAGTCTAAAATCCCACCACCATATGGTCTAAACTCCCACAACCAACCCGTCTAAACTCCCACAACCACACAGTCTAAACTCCCAACACCACCCAGTCCAAACTCTCACCACCAATAGGAAAAAACTCCCACAACCACCCTGTCTAAATTCCCAGCATGATGCAGTCTCAACTCCTTCCACCATTGGTCTAAATTTCCACCACCACCCAAACTAAAATCCAACAATGACACGGTCTAGACTCCCACCACCACCCATCTATACTTCCACCACCACGCAGTCTACACTCCCACCACCACGCAGTCTACACTCCCACCACCATCCAGTCTTAACTCCCACCACCACCTAGTCTAAACTCCCACCACCATCCAGTCTCAACTACCACCAGCACCCTGTCTAAACTCCCACCACCACCCGGTCTAAACTCCCACCTTCAACCGGTCTAAACTCCCACCACCACCCGGTCCTAGCATGACTCAGGTCAACTCCTTCCACCACCGAGGTCTCAATTCCCAACACTACCCGATCAAAAGATCTACCACCACATGGTTTTATCCCCACCACCATCTGTCTATACTCCCACCACCACCTAGTCTTCACTCCGACCACAATCCAGTCTAAACTCCCACCACCATCCAGTCTAAACACCCACCACCACGCGGTCTAAACTCCCACCTACACTTTGTCTAAACTCCTACCACCACCGATTCTAAACTCTCACAACCATTTGGTCTAAAATCCCACCAACACACGGACTAAACTCCCACCACCACCCGGTCTAAACT
Organism: Closterium sp. NIES-67; assembly: GCA_027943415.1. Classification (NCBI taxonomy): domain Eukaryota; kingdom Viridiplantae; phylum Streptophyta; class Zygnematophyceae; order Desmidiales; family Closteriaceae; genus Closterium; species Closterium sp. NIES-67. The sequence goes on along the minus strand of BQMB01002230.1, from coordinate 25,568 downwards.
CCCACCATAACCCGTTGTAAAATCCCACCACCACCCGGTTTAAATTCCCACCACTTGCCTTAAACTCCCATCACCACCGGGTGTAAACACCCACCACCATATGGTCTAAACTCTCACAACCAACCCGTCTAAACTCCCACCACCACCCGGTCTAAATTCCCACCACCACCCAGTCTAAACTCCCACCAACACTCGGTCTAAACTCCTACCAGTAGCCGGTCTAAATTCCGACCACCGCCTGGTCTGAATTCCACAGACCACCCGGTCTAAACTCAAACCACGGCCCACCTAAACTCCCACCACCACCCAGTCTATACTCCCACCACCACCAAGTCTGAACTCCCACCACCACCCGGTCTAAACTACCACCGCCACCTAGTCTGAACTCCCACCACCCGGTCTAAACTCCCACCAACACCCGGTCTAAACTCCCACTACCACCGGGTATAAACTCCCACCACCATCCAATCTAAAATCCCACCACCGCACAGTCTAATCTCCAACAACCATCTGGTCTAAACTCCCAACACACTCAATCTCAACTCCTTCCACCACCGGTCTAAATTCCCACCACCACCCAGTCTAAAATCCAACCACCACACGGTCTAGACTCCAACCACCACCCGTCTATACTCCCACCACCACCCAGTCCACACTCTCACCACCATCCGGTCTAAACTCCACCCGTGTCACAGGATCGAATGAGGTTTGCTCAACCTTGCACTATCAATCAGTACTAGGTGCTTTTATACTATCTGAGTATGTCAAGTAACTAGGTTTATCCTATCCGAAGAGAATAGACCCTTCTAGAAATAGAATGACCCTGTATATAGCCACGTAAGGCTATTGGATTTATGGGATTACGGCAGGATTACGCTAGATATAGCGCGCCAGTACATCCTGAGCCTGGTCGGGTATATAATCATAATAACAAGATAAACCAAAGGATAATGGAAAATGAGGAATAGGAAACCAAATGAGATGAGATAAAGACCAAATAAATTAGGATAAAAAGGGGAATTACATAGAAAGGAAATATTGAAAGGGAAAATTTGTGTAACGGGGTTGACGTAACACCCTGCTTGACAAGGTAGTCTCGAAGAGGATGACGGGCGTTACCCATGTCGAATCCAGAGACACAGCCTCAGAAGGATCACAACCCTTATAGCAAAGAAGAAGCTCCAGAGTGCCATTCTGACGACGACGGTGTTCGAGCACGTAGTTGTCCCATGGCGTGGATGAACACGGGCAGCGATGGTGGTTGGCATTCGGAGTAGAGGGCGTGATCGTGTTTGGTCTTGATAGGGTTTAAGAAGCTGGTATGGAAGGTGTTATGGATCGTCCAAGTGGCTGGTAGGCGGAAGCGGAAGGTGACTGAAGTGACCTTTGCTTTAACGAGGATAGACTCGCAGAAGCAAGGTTGAAGCTTGGATGGAAGATGGCTGATGTTGAGATTACGGTGTGGATAGCTGTAGTGATGAGCAGGCAAGTGCTTCTGCTGCTGTTGGATGTCCACGTGGCATGTTCGGTGTTAGAGCTGATGGACAACGAAGATGAAATGGATTTGTCGGGTGTTGTGGTGTGAGCTGGTTGCGTCTGTAGGTGGTACGCGGATGGCCTTGATCGTGAGCAAGATGTTGTAGCGGAAGAGTAGATGTACTGTCCTTTCGGTGGGTGATCTAGTTGGCACACTGTAGCATGCGTTGAGTCTCGGGTAGTACATCCCGGTGTTAAGCGCATCCCGCCCACGTATGAAGATGACTAAGTGTTGGTGGTGTTGCAGTCGTGTCATAATCCTGCTTCTGTAGCAGCGTTGTATCCGATACATGCAGCTTCTGTCGAATGCTGGTCCATGCCGTAGTGTTGTCATGAGTTGTACCATCTCGGCATTGTAGTGTTGCGGAATGGAGAGCAGAATTACTAGTAGTAACCCTGTCCACCATGCGGTCTGCTAGTCCACTGCCTTGAGTACAACATAGCATGCGCTGATCCCATGCTGCTCAGCGTATCCCTTGTGTTCAAAACCATGCGAGGGGTTGGTACCATAAACGCGAAGCTGGTAGCTTCCAGAATCGGCGCCAAAGTAGTTTCCCTCGGTGGTTGCTCAAGCAAGGAATCTCTGCTGCGTAGATATCCCACAGTGATGGGTCAGGATATCTGGGAACATTATGGGTATTCCCAAGTAATCCTTTCCCACTTCCAAATGGGCATTGGTGACAGCCAATCCAGTATGACCTTATGCACTTCCAGTTTAGCACGGAGGCCATCGGTAGGCATCGGTGTCTGGGCGCACATATTGGAATAGGTCTTCTGGTGCCATCATCTGTTGTCTCATTCTGTTACTGCCCTTGAAGTAGCGTTGATGTCGAAGATGTCTCAGCTACTCAGCATCTTGATGTCGAAGATGTCTCAGCTACTCAGCATCGGTGTTGAAGTCTGCTCCATTTCGGCAAATAGGGGTGTTGTTGGAGATACGCGGATTCCACTATCCGGAGTGGCAATGGCGCTCCATTCCACGCTTATCTGCTTTCGTGGAGTTGGTGCTGGTGATGGATTGGTTGCGACGCAGGTTTTATGACTTTAAGGAAAGCCATAGGCCATGAGGACTTATATAAGGGTAGATTACCGTAGTCCTCCCATCCTCATAAGAGCAAATATCTCCTGCTCTTGAGGGTATATGGCACTGCCATATTATTCTCTCGCTTAGTGGCATCTCTTTCCCACTCGCTAGAAATCATAGTACTGTGCCTGGCCGGGACTTTACGATCCACTGGAATATAATCCAGCATTATTTCCATTGAGCGGAGAATCATCCATCAGGGTTTGGATAAAAGTGTTTTGTCGGGTCTTCTGCTGCGGCGGCGGCAGCAGTAGCGACGATTGCGATGGCGGCAGCTGCTGCAGAGAATTCTCGCAACTCGTACTGGTTGAAGGGGAATCCATCAACTCCCTCTTCCCAGGAGAGTGTTCCTGATGGGTGTAACAGGCGCAACTACCAGGAACACGTGCACATTGGTACACATGTGTTGCTCCATTGCTGCCGGTGACTGTTTCATTTGAGGGTATGAAGAAAATTTTGCTTCTCCCCTCAATGTATCCACGGGTAGCAATTCCTGGAATACTCATCCGTGCCTCCGATGTACGGTCGGTAGAGAGCGTGATCGTGTTGTAGTAGTCTGCATCTCCCTCATTTGTTGATACCTCGTGTTGCTTGGCGTTCTCCTGCATCGTCGAAGTTACGCTGATGCTTGTAACACTTCGGCTTCTGGTAGAATCGCTTCCAATGCATGTGCAGTAGGGTCGCTAGTGAGCGAGTACTTGCCAGATTAGAGGTTAATTACTCCTCAATCTGTCAAGCATCGTGACATGCACAGAAACTTTTCCACGCAGGTCATTAACACCTAGAAATTGCTCAGCTCCTGTTACGAAGTAGTGTCTCGCTGGCCTTGACGAGACAGGTTCACTGCGTCGTCGTTGCGTATGAAATCTGCTCCTTCGCAACAACTTGAACTAGGGAGCATTGCAAGAGAAAACGGCTACTTCTCTGCAATCCCATAGGTTGTCAATCAAATTTACGAGATGAAGTGTCTCATTGATGGAGAACATGTCTTCACACAGCTCTATTTTTTCCGTGAGTGAAGATATCGTGGTGTTGATGTCGATCCATATTTAACGAAGATGACTTCGTCAAAATAAATCGTATCGTTATCAACACTAGTTAGAAGATGCATCGATTGTGCAGTCTCTGGTCACGAATGTTGTCTCCATGATGATGATTTCCCATAGTGTTGCTTCCGCTGCATTCGTGCCGTTGATTCCGAATCAATCCGATGATCCATGTTCTTCTGTCAGTTTTCTGCTTGCAGCTATTACCAAGTAGATAATTCTTCGGCAGATTTCTGACTCTGCAGATGATTTACACGCCAAATTCGTGACCAAATGGAGGAATCCGAATTTGGTAGTTCAGATGAAGAAAATAGTGTCGAAGGCGGCTGATGTTCTGTTCTGCGCGTCATTCTCCTGTTGTGCAGAAGTCGCGCTCCATTTCGTCCGTTGAAGCAGAAGTCGATCCGACGGTCCAAACTCCAAGCGATCTGAAGATATTCCTAAGCCGTGTTCAGCAACACGGTCTAAACTCTCACAACCAACCCGTCTAAACTCCCACCACCACCCGGTCTAAACTCCCAGCACCACCGAGTCTAAACTTCCACCACCACTCGGTCTAAACTCCTACCACTACCCGGTCTAAATTCCCTCCACCACCCGGTCTAAACTCAAACCACGGCCCAACTAGGCTCCCACCACCACCCAGTATATACTCCCACCACCACCAAGTCTAAACTACCACCACCACTTGGACTAAACTTCCACCACCACCTGGTCTAAACTCCCACCACCACCCGGTCTAAACTCCCACCACCACCCGGTCTAAACTCCCACCACCATCCTGTCTAAACTCCCACCACCACCCAGTCTAAACTCCCACCATCATCTAGTCTAAACTCCCACAACCACCCGGTCTAAACTCCCACCACCACCCGGTCTAAACTCCCACAACCACCCGGTAATAAACTCCCACCACTGCTTGGTCTAAAATCCCATCACCACCGGGTCTAAACTCCCACCACCATATGATCTAAACTCCCACAACCAACCTGTCTAAACTCCCACAACCAAACAATCTAAACTCCCAACACCATTCGGTCGAAATTCCCACCACCGCCCCTCTTAGCTCCCACCACCACCCGGTTTTAACTCCCAGCACGACCTGGACTCAACTCCTACAACCACCTGGTCTAAATTTCCACCACCACCTGGTCTAAAATCCCACCACCACCTGGTCTAATGTCCCACAACCATCCGATCTAAACTCTCATTACCATCCGATCTAAACTCCCACCACCACCCGGTCTAAACTCCCACCACCATCCAATCTAAACTCACAAAACTACCCGGTTTAAACTCCAACCACTACCAAGTCTAAACTCCCAACACCACCCAGTTTAAACTCCCACCATCATCCAGACTTAACTCCAACCACCAACTGGTCTAAACTCCCACCACCATGAAGTCTAAACTCCCACCAACACTTGATCTAAACTCCCACCAACACTGGGTCTAAACTCCAACTATCACTTGGTCTAAACTCCCACAACCACCCAGTCTAAACTTCCACCACCACATGGGCTAAAATCCCACCACCACATGGTCTAAACTCCAACCACCAACCAGTCTATACTCCCACCACCACCCGGTCTAAACTCCCACCACCACCAAGTCTAAAATCCCACCACCATCCGGTCTTAATTCCCACCACCACCCAGTGTAGGGAGCAGGTTTAACCAGAAGAAACATCAATTCTGTACGCAGATCTGTGGATACATTTCCAGTGCGCAGGGGTAGTAGGGAGAAGGTTTAGCAAGAAGGATAAGCAGTCGTGTACGCAGATCTGCAGACACACTTCCAGTGAGCAGCGGCAGCAAGGAGCTGGTTTAGCAAGAAGGAAAAGCAGTCGTGTACGCGGATCTGCGGACACACTTCAAGTGAGCAGCAGCAGTAGGGAACAGGTTTAGCAAGAAGGAAAAACAGTCGTGTACGCAGATATGCGGACACACTTCCTGTGACCAGCGGCAGTAGGGAGCAGGTTTAGCAAGAAGGGAAAGTAGTCGTGTACGCAGATTTGCAGACACACTTCCAGTGAGCAGTGGCAGTAGGGAGCAGGTTTAGCAAGAAGGAAAAGCAGTCGTGTAAGCCGAGCTGCGGAGACACTTCCAGTGAGCAGCGGAAGTAGGGAGCTCGTTTAGCAAGAAGTGAAAGTAGTCTTGTATGCAGAGCTGGGGACACACTTTCAGTGAGCAGCGGCAGTAGGGAGCAGGTTTAGCAAGAAGGAAAAGCAGTCGTGTACGCACATCTACAGACACACTTCCAGTGAGCAATGGCAGTAGGGAGCAGGTTTAGCAAGAAGGGAAAGCAGTCGTGTACGCAGATCTGCTAACACACTTCAAGTGAGCAGCGGCAGTAGGGAGCAGGTTTAGCAAGAAGAAAAAGCAGTCGTGTACGCGGATCTGCGGACACACTTCTATTGAGCAGCGGCAGTAGGGAGCAGGTTTAGCAAGAAGGAAAAGCAGTTGTGTACGCGGATCTGCGGACACACTTCGAGTGAGCAGCGGCAGTATGGAGCAGGTTTAGCAAGAAGAGAGGCAGTCGTGCATGCAGAGCTGCGGACACACTTCTAGTGAGCATCGGCAGTAGGGATCTGGTTTAGCAAGAAGGGAGGGAGTCGTGAACGCAGAGCTGGGGACAGACTTCCAGTGAGCAGAGGCAGTAGGGAGCAGGTTTAGCAAGAAGGGAAAGCAGTCGTGTACGCAGATCTACGGACACACTTCCAGTGAGCAGCGGCAGTAGGGAGCAGGTTTAGCAAGAAGGGAAAGTAGTCGTGTACGCAGATCTGCGGACACACTTCCACTGAGCAGCGGCAGTAGGGAGAAGGTTTAGCAAGAAGGAAATGCAGTCGTGTACGCAGATCTGCGGACACAATTCCAGTGAGCAGCGGCAGTAGGGAGCACGTTCAGCTAGAGGGAAAAGCAGTCATGTACACAGATTTGCGGACACAATTCCAGTTAGCAGCGGCAGTAGGGAACAGGTTTAGCAGGAAGGAAAAGCAGTCGTGTACGCAGATCTGCGGACACATTTCCAGTGAGCAGCGGCAGTAGGGAACAGGTTTAGCAGGAAGGAAAAGGAGTCGTGTACGCAGATCTGCGGACACAGTTCCAGCGAGCAGCGACAGTAGGGAACAGGTTTAGCAGGAAGGAAAAGGAGTTGTGTACGCAGATCTGCGGACACACTTCTAGTGAGCAGCGGCAGTAGGGAGCAGGTTTAGCAAGAAGGAAAAGCTGTCATGTACGCGGATCTGCGGACACACTTCCAGTGAGTAGCGGCAGTAGGGAGCAGGTTTAGCAAGAAAGAAAAGCACTTGTAAACGCAGATCTGCGGGCACACTTCTTTTGAGCAGCGGCATTAGGGAGCAGGTTTAGGAAGAAGGAAAAGCAGTCGTGTGCGCAGATCTGCGGACACACTTCCAGTGAGCAGCGGCAGTGGGGAGCAGGTTTAGCAAGAAGGAAAAGCAGTCGTGTATGCAGATCTGCGGGTGGGCTCACTTCCCTATCCTCACTTCTCTGAGCTCACTTCCCCAAGGTGAGCTCACTTCACTGAGCTTACTTCTCTGAGCTCACTTCCCTGAGCCAACTTCCTTGAGGTGAGCTTACTTCCCTGAGCTCACATTCTTGAGGTGAGCTCAATTCCCTTATCTTGCTTCCGTGAGGTCACTTCTCGGAGCTTATTCCTTGAGCTCACTGCTCTGAGGTGAGCTCACTTCCCTGAGCTCACTTCCCTAAGGTGAGTTCACTTCCCTGAGCTCACTTCCCAGAGCTCAATTCCCTGAGGTGAGCTCCTTTCCTGAGCTCGCTTCCCTGAGCTCAATTCACTAAGGTGAGCTCATTTCCCTGACGTCACTTTCATGAGCTCTCTTTCCTAAGCTCACTTTTCTGAGCTCACTTCCCTTAGCTCACTTTGTTGAGCTCACTTTCTTGAGCTCTTTAACCTGAGCTCACTTCTCTTAGCTCTCTCCCCAAAGCTCACTTCCCTGAGGTAAGCTCACTTCCCTGAGCTCACTTAACAAAGCTCATTTCCCTGAGGCTAGCTAACTTCCCTGAGCTAACTTTCTTGAGGTCACTTCTCTGAGCTCACCTTTCTGAGCTCACATCCGTTAGCTCACTTCCCTATTTTCACTTCCCTGAGCTCAATTCTCTGAGCTCACTTCCCTGAGTTGAATTCCCTGAGGTGAGCTCATTTCCCTGGGATCACTTCCCTGACCTCACTTCTCTCAGCTCACTTCCCTGAGGTGAGCTTATTTCCATAAGTTCACTTCCCTGAGCTCACTTCTCTGAGCTCACTTCGATGAGCTCACTTCCCTGAGCTCACTTCCCTGAGCTCAGTTCCTTGAGCTCACATTCCTGAGCATTCTACTCTGAGCTCACTTCCCTAAGATGAGATCACTTCCCTGAGCTCACTTCCCTGAGCTCACCTTTCGGAGCTCACTTCCCAATGCTCACTTCCCTGAGCTCACTTCTCTGAGCTCACTTTCTTGAGCTGACTTCTCTGAGCTTACGTTCTTGAGCTCACTTCTCTGAGCTCACTTCCTTGACCTCACTTCTCTGAGCTAACTTCCCTGAGCTCACTTGCCTGAGCTCACTTCCTTCAGGTGAGCTCATTTCCCTGAGGTTACTTCCCCGAGCCCATTTCTCTGAGCTCACTTGTCTAAGCTCACTTCCCTGAGCTCACTTTCTTGAGCTCACTTCTCTGTGCTCACTTCCCTGAGCTCATTTCCTTGAGCTCACTTCTCTGAGGTGAGCTCATTTCCCTGAGCTCACTTCCCTGAGCTCACTTTCTTGAGCTCACTTCCTTTAGGTGAGCACACTTCCCTGACGTCACTTCTCTGAGCTCACTTCCCTTAGTTGAGCTCAGTTCCCTCAACTCACTTGCCTGAGCTCACTTCTCTGAGCTCACTTCTCTGAGCTCACTTCCCTGAGCTCACGTCCCTGAGGTGAGCTTATTACCCTTAGCATACTTCCCTCAGCTCACTTCGTTGAGCTCACTACCCAGAGGTGAGCTCAATTCCCTGAGCTCACTTTCTTGAGCTCACTTCTCTGAGCTCACATTCCTGAGCTCACATCCGTGAGCTCACTTCCCTGAGGTGAGCTCATTTCCCTGAGCTCACTTCTCTAAGCTAACTTCCCTGAGCTCACTACCCTAAGGTGAGCTCATTTTCCAGAGCTCACATTCTTGAGCTCACTTCCCTAAGGTGAGCTCACTTACCTGAGCTTACTTCTCTGAGCTCACTTCCCTGAGCTCATTTCCCTTAGGTGAGCTCACTTCCCTGAGCTCACGTCCCTAAGGTGAGCTCATTTCCCTTAGCTCACTTCCCTGAGCTCATTTGCCTGAGCTCACTTCCCTGAGCAGACTTCTCTGAGCTCACATCCCTGAGGTGAGCTCATTTCCCTGAGCTCACTTCCCTGAGCTCACATTTTTTAGCTCACTTCTCTGAGCTCACTTCCCTGAGCTCACTTCTCTGAGCTCACTTCTCTGAGCTAACTTCTCTGAGCTCATTTCCCTAAGGTAAGCTCATTTCCCGGAGCTCACTTAACTGAGCTCACTTTCCTGACCTCACTTCTCTGAGCTCACTTGCCTAACTTGAGCTCAGTTCCCTCAGCTCACTTCTCTGAGCTCACTTCTTTGAACTCACTTCCCTGAGCTCATGTCCTCGAGGTGAGCTCATTTCCCTAAGCTTACTTCCCTGAGCTCACTTCGTTGAGCTCACTACCGTGAGGTGAGCTCAATTCCCTGAGCTCACTTCCCTGAGCTCACTTTCTTGAGCTCACTTCTCTGAGCTCTCTTTCCTGAGCTCACACCCGTGAGCTCACTTCCCTGAGGTGAGCTCACATCCTTTAGCTCACTTCTCCTGAGCTCACTACCCTAAGGTGAGGTCATTTTCCTGAGCTCACGTTCTTGAGCTCATTTTCCTGAGCTCACTTTCTCGAGCTCACTACTATAAGGTGAGCTCATTTCCCTGAGCTCACTTCCCTGAGCTCACTTTCTTGAGCTCACTTCCCTTAGGTGAGCACACTTCCCTGACCTCACTTCTCTGAGCTCACTTCCCTAAGTTGAGCTCAGTTCCCTCAGCTCACTTCCCTGAGCTCACTTCTCTGAGCTCACTTCCCTGAGTTCACTTCCCTCAGCTCACTTCCCAGAGCTAACTTCTCTGAGCTCAGTTCGCTATGCCAAGCGAAGCCAAGCGAATCGAAGCGAAGCCAAGCGAAGCCAAGCAAAGCAAAGCGAAGCCAAGCAAAGCCAAGGGAAGCCAAGCGAATCCAAGTGAAGCCAAGCGAAGCCAAGCAAAGCCAAGCGATGCCAAGCGACGCCAAGCGAAGCCAAGCGAAGCCAAGCAAAGCCATGCAAAGCAAAGCAAAGCCAAGCCAAGCCAAGCCAAGCCATCCTCTCATGCTCGCATGCAATTAACTCAAGCTGGCATGCTAATCACTCAAGCTTGCGAGCCATCCCATGCCATTCGCTGAAGCTCGCATGCCATTCTCTCAAGCTTGCATGCCAATCTCGGAAGCTTGCATGCCATTCTCTCACACTTGCATACCATTCACTCAAGCTCGCATGCCATTCTCTCAACCTTGCATGCCATCCCATGCCATTCTCTCAAGCTTGCATGCCATTCTCAGAACCTCGCATGCCATTCTCAGAACCTCGCATGCCATTCACTCAAGCTCGCATGCCATTCTCTCAAGCTCGCATGCCATTCTCTCAAGCTCGCATGCCATTGACTACGCTTGCATGTCATTAACTAAAGCTTGCAAGCCATTATCTCAAGCTCGCATTTCATTCTCCCAAGCTCGCATGCCTCAAGCTCGCATGCCATTCCTTCAAGCTCGCATGCCATTCTCTCAAGCTTGCATGCCATTCTCTCAAGCTCGCATGTCATTCAGTAAGCTTGCATGCCATTCAGTAAAACTCGTAAGCCGTTCTGTCAAGCTCGCATTTCATTCTCTCAAGCTCACAGGCCATTTTCTCAAGCTCGCATGCCTTTCTCTCAAGCTCGCATGCCATTGACTACGCTTGCATGTCATTAACTAAAGCTTGCAAGCCATTATCTCAAGCTCGCATTTCATTCTCCCAAGCTCGCATGCCATTCTCTCAAGCTCGCATGCCATTCCTTCAAGCTCGCATGCCATTCTCTCAAGCTTGCATGCCATTCTCTCAAGCTCGCATGTCATTCAGTAAGCTTGCATGCCATTCAGTAAAACTCGTAAGCCGTTCTGTCAAGCTCGCATTTCATTCTCTCAAGCTCACAGGCCATTTTCTCAAGCTCGCATGCCTTTCTCCCAAGCTCGCATGCCGTTCCCTCAAGCTTGCCTGCCATTCTCTGAAGCTTGCATGCCATTCTCTTATGCTCCCATGCCATTCAGTTAACCGCGCATGTCACAGGATCGAATGTGTCGAGGAAAGATTGTACTATCGATGAATTCAAGGCGCTTTTATACTTCCAGAGTACATCAGGTAACCAGGTTTATCCTATCCAAAGGGAATAGACCCTTCTAGAAAATAGAATCACCCTGCGTATAGCCACGTGAGGCTATTGGTTTTAAGGGATTACGGCAGGATTACGCTAGATATAGCGCCCCAGTACATCCCAATCCTGGTCGGTGATATAATTATACAGTGGCGGATTAAATTGCCCGGATGTTTAACACTTTGAAACGTATCGCTATGCCACACATGTTTCGAAAATAGTAACACCCGTTTTTTGCCATTCCGTTACAAGGTTTCCGAGTTCTGCTTCAACCGTTTCTTGCTTGGCGCGATTGTGACACAACCTGAAAGTGGGGTTGAAAATTACTCCTCGACTATCGATGCGGACATTTCCAACCGAGCGGAAGAGTAGATCTATTTTCCCCCGTCACTCAGTGTGTACATCATCACGCACAACAGTTGCTGGCTTAGGAGTTAGTCCGGAAGCGAGCCTAGGTCCGCATCGCCATGAAGCCGTTAACTGAGCGGAAGCGCGCGCGAATCATAAGCATGTTGCGTGCGGGGCATTCGACTAGGAAAATAGGCAAAGTTCTTGGCATAGGCAAGAGCACCGTGCACGATTACAGTTTGAAAGTGGCTACCGAGACTAGTCTCGAGGAGGTGCGACCTACGATGCCTTCGGCCGGCCGCCCCCGCTTAATCACTGCCCGTCTCCAGTGCGGAATAATACGCGCGATTACTAGCGGCGAGGCGAAAAGCTCCGTAGAAGCGGCAAATATGTTGTTGGAGAAGCACGGTCTCGCCGTAGACTCGAAGACGGTCCGAAACTCATTACGATCCGCGGGGCTGATCGCCGTGCATCAGCCCAAGAAACCCAGGCTCTCACCGAAAAACATCCGAGATCGTCTCGACTTCGCGCGGTCGCATGCCGACTGGACGCTGGAGGACTGGAAGCGGGTGATTTGGTCTGACGAGACAAAGATAAACCGCTACTGCTCTGACGGACGTGCGTACGCCTGGATTCGCGAGGGCACCAGCCTTCGGAGCCATCAAGTCCAACAGACAGTTAAGCATGGGGGCGGTTCTGTGATGGTGTGGGGTTGCATGACGTATGAGGGGGCGGGGTTCATGTGCAAGATAGATGGCAGGATGGATGGGCCGCTGTATCGCAGCATCTTGCAAGATGAGCTCAAACAGACCATCGATTTTTTTAAGCTTTCCCCCTCAGAGGTCATTTTCCAGCACGACAATGATCCCAAGCATAGGTCTCGTCTGGTCCAAGACTGGCTTGGGGAGCAGGAGTACGCGGTGCTGGAATGGCCGTCGTGCTCCCCGAACCTTAACCCGATTGAGCACCTGTGGGCACACGTGAAAAGGCAGCTGGGGAAGTACGAAAAGCCGCCAAGGGGAATGCTGGAGCTGTGGGAGAGGGTGCAGGAGGAATGGGACAAGATACCGGCGGAGGTGTGTGCAAACCTGATCGACAGCCTGCCGAGGAGGATCAAGGCAGTGATTCGGGCAAAGGGACGCTGGACTAGGTACTAGTTTCCGTAGAATCTAGTATGCTACCAGAATTCGGTACAAATTGTCCGGATGTTATCCTATGCTATGCTTAGGTGTTTAAGGACCATGTGTGGTACTACTTTGGTGTTTGGCAACTCGAGTGAGTACTCTAACTGATCTTCTCAGCATGTATGCACACCATACATTAAGGCTTAATGTTTACGCCGCTGCACTCATCAAAATGCCAAAAAAGGCTGAACATGTGGACAATTTAATCCGCCACTGTAATAGCAGGAGAAACCAAAGGATAATGGAAAATGGAGAAAAGGAAACCAAATAAGATGGGAGAAAAAGAGAAATGAAGGAAATAAGAAAAGGGACAAGTGGTGTAACGGGGTCGTTCTCTCACACTTCCCCCCGTCAAAGCTGGGTGGTAGAAGTAACACCCTGCTTGACAAGGAAGTCATGCAGAGGACGATGGGCGTTACCCATGTCGGTCTCAGGTACCCAGCTGTCCTCAGAAGGATCATAACCCTTCCAATGGATGAGAAGCTCCACGCTGCCATTTCGACGACGGCGGTGGGCAAGCATGGACTCGACCTCGTACTTGGGTTCATTCTGGACGAGGACGGCGGCGGCGGCGGTTGGCGTCCGACGAAGATCGTGTCTGGATCCCGATAGGGCTTCAGAAGTTGGACATGGAAGGCATTGTGAAACTTCTAGGTAGCTGGCAGGCGTAAGCGGAAGGTAACAGGAGTGACCTGGGCTTCAACGAGGAAAGGCCCGCAGAAGCGAGGTCGAAGCTTAGATGGGAGATGGCTGATGTCAAGGTTGCGGGTGTTGAGGAGCACCTGGTCTCCCACGGTGATGGTGTGAAAACTACTTTGAGATCCTTGAGGTGCTGCTCCAGAGCCTCAATAAAAATCAGTATGTCGTCCAGGTGAACTCTAACTCATTTAACTACAAGCGAACTGAAAATCTGGTTCATGGTCCACTCTCCCACACTATCTCTACACTCTCCCACACTATCTCTTCACTCTCCCACACTATCTCTCCACTCTCACAAACTATGTATCCACTCTCCCATACTATCACTGCACTCATCCACACTATCTTTCCACTCTCCCACAGTATCTCTCCATTCTCCCACACTATCTCTCCACTATCTCTCCACTCTGTCACACTATCTCACCACTCTCCCACACTACCTCTTCACTCTCCTACACTATCTCTCCACTATCTCTCCACTCTGTTACACTATCTCTCCACACTCCCATACTATCTCTCCACTCTCCCACACAATCTCTCCACACTCCCACACTATCTCTCTACTCTCCCACACTATCTCTCCACTATCTCTCCACTCTGTCACACTATCTCTCCACTATCTTTCAACTCTCCCACACTATCTCTCCTCTCGCCCGCACTATCTTTCCACTCTCCCACACTATCTCTCCATTCTCACACACTATCTTTCCACTATATCTCCACTCTTCCACACTATCTCTCCACTATCTCTCCACTATCTCTCCACGATCTCTCTGTCCTGTCACATTATCTCTCTACTCTCCCACACTATCACTCCACTATCCCACACTATCTTTCGACACTCCCAAACAATCTCTCTACTCTCCCACACTATCTCTCCACTATCTCTCCACTCTATCACACTATCTCTTCACAATCACTCCTCTCTCCCACACTATCTCTACACTCTCCCACACTATCTCTTCACTCTCCCACACTATCTCTCCACTCTCCCAAACTATATATCCACTCTCCCACACTATCACTCCACTCATGCACACTATCTCTCCACTCTCCCACACTATCTCTCCACTCTCCCACACTATCTCTCCACAATCTCTCCACTCTGTCACACTATCTCTCCACTCTCCCACGCTATCTCTACACTCTCCCACACTATCTCTGCACTCTCCCATACTATCACTCCACTCATCCACACAATCTCTCCACTCTCCCACACTATCTCTCCACTCTCCCGCACTATCTCTTCACTCTCCCACACAATCTCTCCACTCTCCCAAACTATATATCCACTCTCCCACACTATCACTGCACTCATCCACACTATCTTTCCACTCTCCCACAATATCTCACCACTCTCCCACAGAATCTCTCCACTATCTCTCCACTCTGTCATACTATCTCTCCACTCCCTCACACTATCTCTCCACTCTCCCACACTATCTCTCCACTATCTCTCCATTCTGTTACACTATCTCTCCACACTCCCATACTATCTCTCCACTATCCCACACTATCTCTCCACACTCCCAAATAATCTCTCTACTCTTCCACACTATCTCTCTACTATCTCTCCACTCTCCCACACTGTCTCTACACTCTCCCACACTATCATTCCACTCAAACCAAACTATATATCCACTCTCCCACACTATCACTCCTCTCATCCACACTATCTCTCAACTCTCCCACACGCTCTTTCCACTCTCCCACACTATCTCTCCACAATAACTCCACTCTGTCACACGATCTCTCCACTCTCCCACACTATCCCTACACTCTCCCACACTATCTCTTCACTCTCCCACAGTATCTCTCCACTCTCCCAAATTATATATCCACTCTCCCACACTATCACTCCACTCATCCACACAATCTCTCCACTCTCCCACAGTATCTCTCCACTCTCCCACACTATCTCTCCAATATCTCTCCACTCTCCCATACTATCTCTCCACTCTCCTGCACTATGTCTTCACTCTACCACACAATCTCTCCACTATCCCAAACTATACATCCACACTCCCACACTATCACTCCACTCATCCACACTATCTCTCCACTCACCCACTGTATCTCTCCACTCTCCCACACTGTCTCTCCACTTTGTCACACTATCACTCCACTCTCCCACACTATCTCTCCACTCTCCCACAGTATCTCTCTACTCTCCCACACTATCTCTCCACTCTCAGACACTATCTCGCCACTATCTCTCAACTCTCCCACACTATCTCTCCACTCTCCCACACTATCTCTCCACTCTCCCACACAATCTCTTCACTAACTCTCAACTCTGTCACACCATCTCTCCACTCTCCCACACTATCTCTCCACTCTCTCATACTATCTCTTCACTATCTCTCCAATCTCTCACACTATCTCTCCACACTCCCACTCGATCTCTCCACACTCCCACACCATCTCTGCACTCTTCCACACTATCTCTCCACTCTCCTAGACTAACTCTCTACTCTCCCACACCATCTCTCCACTATCTTTCCACAATCTCTCCACTATCTCTCCCACACTATCTCTCCACTATCTCTCCAATTTGTCACACTATCTTTTCACTCCCCCATACTATCTCACCACTCTCCCACACTATCTCTCCACTCTCCCACACTATCTCTCCACTATCTCTCCACTCTGCTACACTATCTCTCCACTTTCCCACACTATCTCTCTACTCTCCCACACTATCTCTCCACACTCCCACACTATCCCTCCACTCTCTCACACTATCTCTCTACTATCTCTCCACTCTGTCACACTATCTTTCCACTCCCCCACACTTTTTCACCACTCGCCCACACTATTTCTTCACTCTCCCACACAATCTCTCGACTATCTCTCCACTCTGTCACACTTTCTCTCCACACTCTCATACTATCACTCCACTCTCCCACACTATCTCTCCACTCTCCCACACTATCTCAACTCTCCCACACTATCTCTTCACTGTCCCACAGTATCTCCCCACTATCTCTCCACTCTATCACACTATCTCTCCACTTTCCCACACTATCTCTCTACTCTCCCACACTATCTCTCCACACACCGATAGTATCTATCCACTCTCCCACACTATCTCTAAACTATCTCTCCACTCTATCACACTTTCTCTCCACTATCTCTCCACAGTGTCACACTATCTCTCCACTATCTCTCACCTCTCCCACACTATGTCTCCATACTCCCACACTATCCCTCCACTCTCCCACCCTATCTCTCCACTATCTCTCCATTCCCCCACACTATCTCACAACTCTCCCACACTATCTCTCCACCCTCCCACACTAACTCTCCACTATTCCTCCACTCTGTCACACTATCTCTCCACTCTCCCACACTATCTCTCCACTCTCCCACACTCTCTCCACACTCCCACACAATCTATCCACCCTCCCACACTAACTCTCCACTATCTCTCCACTCTGTCACACTATCTCTCCACTCTCCCACACTATCTCTCCACTCTCCTACACTATCTCTCCACTCTATCACAGTACCTCTCCACTGTCCCACACAATCTCTCCACTCTCTCGCACTATCTCTCCACTCTCCCACGCTATCTCTCTACTCTCCCACTCTTTCTTTCCACTATCTCTCCACTATCTCTCCACACTCCCACACAATCTCTCCATTCTCCCACACTATGTCTCCAGTATCTCTCCACTCTGTCACACTATCTTTTTACTATCTCTCCACTCTCCCAAACTCTCTTTACACTCTCCCCACTATTTCTCCACTCTCCCACACTATCTCTCCACTCTCCCACACTATCTCTTCACTCTCCCACACTATCTCTCCACTCTGTCACACTTTCTCTCCACTATCTCTCCACAGTGTCACACTATCTCTCCACTATCTCTCACCTCTCCCACACTATGTCTCCATACTCCCACACTATCCCTCCACTCTCCCACCCTATCTCTCCACTATCTCTCCACTCCCCCACACTATCTCACCACTCTCCCACACTATCTCTCCACCCTCCCACACTAACTCTCCACTATTCCTCCACTCTGTCACACTATCTCTCCACTCTCCCACACTATCTCTCCACTCTCCCACACTCTCTCCACACTCCCACACAATCTATCCACCCTCCCACACTAACTCTCCACTATCTCTCCACTCTGTCACACTATCTCTCCACTCTCCCACACTATCTCTCCACTCTCCTACACTATCTCTCCACTCTATCACACTACCTCTCCACTGTCCCACACAATCTCTCCACTCTCTCGCACTATCTCTCCACTCTCCCACGCTATCTCTCTACTCTCCCACACTTTCTTTCCACTATCTCTCCACTATCTCTCCACACTCCCACACAATCTCTCCATTCTCCCACACTATGTCTCCAGTATCTCTCCACTCTGTCACACTATCTTTTTACTATCTCTCCACTCTCCCAAACTCTCTTTACACTCTCCCCACTATTTCTCCACTCTCCCACACTATCTCTCCACTCTCCCACACTATCTCTTCACTCTCCCACACTATCTCTCCACTCTGTCACACTTTCTCTCCACTATCTCTCCACAGTGTCACACTATCTCTCCACTATCTCTCACCTCTCCCACACTATGTCTCCATACTCCCACACTATCCCTCCACTCTCCCACCCTATCTCTCCACTATCTCTCCACTCCCCCACACTATCTCACCACTCTCCCACACTATCTCTCCACCCTCCCACACTAACTCTCCACTATTCCTCCACTCTGTCACACTATCTCTCCACTCTCCCACACTATCTCTCCACTCTCCCACACTCTCTCCACACTCCCACACAATCTATCCACCCTCCCACACTAACTCTCCACTATCTCTCCACTCTGTCACACTATCTCTCCACTCTCCCACACTATCTCTCCACTCTCCTACACTATCTCTCCACTCTATCACACTACCTCTCCACTGTCCCACACAATCTCTCCACTCTCTCGCACTATCTCTCCACTCTCCCACGCTATCTCTCTACTCTCCCACACTTTCTTTCCACTATCTCTCCACTATCTCTCCACACTCCCACACAATCTCTCCATTCTCCCACACTATGTCTCCAGTATCTCTCCACTCTGTCACACTATCTTTTCACTATCTCTCCACTCTCCCAAACTCTCTTTACACTCTCCCCACTATTTCTCCACTCTCCCACACTATCTCTCCACTCTCCCACACTATCTCTTCACTCTCCCACACTATCTCTCCACTCTCCCACACTATCACTCCACTGTCCCACACTATCTCTCCACTATCTCTCCACTCTATCACACTATCTCTCCACTCTCCCACACAATCTCTTCACTAACTCTCAACTCTGTCACACCATCTCTCCACTCTCCCACACTATCTCTCCACTCTCTCATACTATATCTTCACTATCTCTCCACTCTCTCACACTATCTCTCCACACTCCCATTCGATCTCTCCACACTCCCACACCATCTCTGCACTCTTCCACACTATCTCTCCATTCTCCCACACTAACTCTCTACTCTCCCACACTATCTCTCCACTATCTTTCCACAATCTCTCCACTATCTCTCCCACACTATCTCTCCACTATCTCTCCACTTTGTCACACTATCTCTTCACTCCCCCACACTATCTCACCACTCTCCCACACTCTCTTTACACTCTCCAACACTATTTCTCCACTCTCCCACACTATCTCTCCACTCTCCCACACTATCTCTTCACTCTCCCACACTATCTCTCCACTCTCCCACACTATCTCTCCACTGTCCCACACTATCTCTCCACTATCTCTCCACTCTGTCACACTATCTCTCCACTCTCCCACACTATCTCTCCACTCTCCCACACAATCTCTCCACTCTCCCACACTATCTCTCCACTGTCCCACACTATCTCTCCACTATCAATCTACTCTGTCACACTATCTCTCCACTCTCCTACACTATCTCTCCACTCTCTCACACTCTCTTCACACTCCCACACTATCTCTCCACACTCCCACACTATCTCTCCACTCGGTCACACTATCTTTCCACTATCTCTCCTCTCTCCCACACTCTCTTTACACTCTCCAACACTATCTCTCCACTCTCCCACACTATCTTTCCACTCTCCCACACTATCTCTCCACTCTCCCACACTATCTCCACCCTCCCTCACTATCTCTTCACTGTCCCACACTATCTCTCCACTATCTCTCCACTCTATCACACTATCTCTCCACTCTCCCACACTATCTCTCCACTCTCCCACACCATCTCTCCACACACCTATCCACTCTCCCACACGATCTCTCCACTATCTCTCCACTCTGTCACACTATCTCTCCACCATCTCTCCACTCTCCCACACTATCTCTCCACTATCTCTCCACTCCCCCACACTATCTCACCACTCTCCCACACTATCTCTCCACCCTCCCACACTAACTCTCCACTATCTCTCCACTCTGTCATACCATCTCTCCACTCTCCCACACTATCTCTCCACTCTCCCGCACTATCTCTCCACTCTCCCACACTATCTCACTACTCTCCCACACTATCTCTCCACCCTTCCACACTTACTCCCCACTATTTCTCCACTCTGCCACACTATCTCTCCACTCTCCCACACAATCTCTCCACTCTCCCACACTCTCTCCACGCTCCTACACTATCTCTCCACTCTCCTACACTATCTCTCCACTCTGTCACACTATCTCTCCACTCTGTCACACTATCTCTTCACTTTCTCTCCACTCTCCCACACTCTCTTTACACTCTCCCACACTATCTTTCTACTCTCCCACACTATCTCTCCACTCTCCCACACTAACTCTTCACTCTCCCACACTATCTCTCCACTCTCCCACACTATCTCTCCACTCTCCCACACTATCTCTCCACTATCTCTCCACTCTGTCACACTATCTCTCCACTCTCCCACACCTAGCTCTCCACTCTCCCACACTATCTCTTCACTTTCTCTCCACTCTCCCACACTCTCTTTACTTTCTCCCACACTATCTCTCTACTGTCCCACACTATCTCTCCACTCTCCCACACTATCTCTCCACTATCTCTCCACTCTGTCACACTATCTCTCCACTCTCCCACACTAGCTCACTACTCTCCCACACTATCTCTCCACCCTTCCACACTTTCTCCCCACTATCTCTCCACTCTGCCACACTATCTCTCCACTCTCCCACACTCTCTCTCCACTCTCCCACACTCTCTCCACACTCCCACACTATCTCTCCACTCTCCTACACTATCTCTCCACTCTGTCACACTATCTCTCCACTCTCCCACACAATCTCTCCACTCTCCCGCACAATCTCTCCACTCTCCCACACAATCTCTCCACTCTCCCGCACTATCTGTCTTCTCTCCCACACTTTCTTTCCACTATCTCTCCACTATCTCTCCACACTCCCAGACAATCTCTCCATTCTCCCACACTATGTCTCCACTATCTCTCCACTCTGTCACACTATCTCTCCACTATCTGTCCACTCTCCCACACTCTCTTTACACTCTCCCACACTATCTCTCCACTCTCCCACACAATCTCTCCACTCTCCCACACTATCTCTCTACTGTCCTACACTATCTCTCCACTATCTCTCCACTCTGTCACACTATCTCTCCACTCTCCCACACTATCTCTCCACTCTCCCACACAATAGCTCCACTCTCCCACACTATCTCTCCACTGTCCCACACTATCTCTCCACTATCTCTCCACTCTCCTACACTATCTCTCCACTCTCCTACACTATCTCTCCACTCTCCTACACTATCTCTCCACTCGGTCACACCATCTCTCCACTCTCCTACACTATCTCTCCACTCTCCCACACTCTCTTCACACTCCCACACTATCTCTCCACACTCCCACACTATCTCTCCACTATCTCTCCACTCGGTCACACTATCTTTCCACTATCTCTCCACTCTCCCACACTCTCTTTACACTCTCCCACACTATCTCTCCACTCTCCCACACTATCTCTCCACTCACCCACACAATCGCTCCACTCTCCCACACTATCTCTCCACTGTCCCACACTATCTCTCCACTATCTCTCCACTCTCCTACACTATCTCTCCACTCTCCTACACTATCTCTCCACTCTCCTACACTATCTCTCCACTCGGTCACACCATCTCTCCACTCTCCTACACTATCTCTCCACTCTCCCACACTCTCTTCACACTCCCACACTATCTCTCCACACTCCCACACTATCTCTCCCCTATCTCTCCACTCGGTCACACTATCTTTCCACTATCTCTCCACTCTCCCACACTCTCTTTACACTCTCCCACACTATCTCTCCACTCTCCCACACTATCTCTCCACTCTCCCACACTATCTCTCTACTGTCCCACACTATCTCTCCACTATCTCTCCATTCTCCCACACTATGTCTCCACTATCTCTCCACTCTGTCACACTATCTCTCCACTATCTGTCCACTCTCCCACACTCTCTTTACACTCTCCCACACTATCTCTCCACTCTCCCACACTATCTCTCCACTCTCCCACACTATCTCTCTACTGTCCTACACTATCTCTCCACTATCTCTCCACTCTGTCACACTATCTCTCCACTCTCCCACACTATCTCTCCACTCTCTCACACAATAGCTCCACTCCCCCACACTATCTCTCCACTGTCCCACACTATCTCTCCACTATCTCTCCACTCTCCTACACTATCTCTCCACTCTCCTACACTATCTCTCCACTCTCCTACACTATCTCTCCACTCGGTCACACCATCTCTCCACTCTCCTACACTATCTCTCCACTCTCCCACACTCTCTTCACACTCCCACACTATCTCTCCACACTCCCACACTATCTCTCCACTATCTCTCCACTCGGTCACACTATCTTTCCACTATCTCTCCACTCTCCCACACTCTCTTTACACTCTCCCACACTATCTCTCCACTCTCCCACACTATCTCTCCACTCACCCACACAATCGCTCCACTCTCCCACACTATCTCTCCACTGTCCCACACTATCTCTCCACTATCTCTCCACTCTCCTACACTATCTCTCCACTCTCCTACACTATCTCTCCACTCTCCTACACTATCTCTCCACTCGGTCACACCATCTCTCCACTCTCCTACACTATCTCTCCACTCTCCCACACTCTCTTCACACTCCCACACTATCTCTCCACACTCCCACACTATCTCTCCCCTATCTCTCCACTCGGTCACACTATCTTTCCACTATCTCTCCACTCTCCCACACTCTCTTTACACTCTCCCACACTATCTCTCCACTCTCCCACACTATCTCTCCACTCTCCCACACTATCTCTCTACTGTCCCACACTATCTCTCCACTATCTCTCCACTCTGTCACACTATCTCTCCACTCTCCCACACTATCTCTCCACTCTCCCACACAATCGCTCCAATCTCCCACACTATCTCTCCACTGTCCCACACTATCTCTCCACTATCTCTCCACTCTCCTACACTATCTCTCCACACTCCCACACTCTCTCTCCACTATCTCTCCACTCGGTCACACTATCTTTCCACTATCTCTCCACTCTCCCACACTCTCTTTACACTCTCCCACACAATCTCTCCACTCTCCCACACTATCTCTCCACTATCTCTCCACTCTATCACACTATCTCTCCACTCTCCTACACTCTCTCTCCACTCATCCACACTATCTCTCCACTCTCCCACACTCTCTCCCACTCTCCCACACTATCTCTCCACTCTCTAACACTATCTCTCCACACTCCCACACTATCTCTCCACTCTCCCACACTATCTCTCCACTATCTCTCCACTCTCGCACACTATCACTCCACTCATCCACACTATCTCTCCACTCTCCCACACTATTTTTCCACTCTCCCACACCATCTCTCCACTCTCCCACACAAACTCTCCACTACCTCTGCACTCTGTCACACCATCTCTCCAATCTCCCACACTATCTCTCCACTCTCCCACACTATCTCTCCACTCTCCCACACTATCTCTCCACACTCCCACTCGATCTGTCCACACTCCCACACCATCTGTGCTCTCTCCCACACTATCTCTCCACTATCTCTCCACTCTGTCACACAATCTCTCCACTCCCCCGCACAATCAAACCACTCTCCCACACTATCTCTCCACTCTTCCACACTATCTCTCCACTCTCCCACACTCTCTCTCCACTAACTCTCAACTCTCCCACACTATCTCTCCACTCTCCTGCACTATCTCTCCACTCTCCCACACTATCTCTCCACTCTCACACACCATCTCTTCACTATCTCTCCACTCTGTCACACTATCTCTCCTCTCTCCCACACTATTTCTCCACTATCCCACACAATCTCTCCACGCTCCCACACTATCTCTCCACTCTCCCACACTAACTCTCCAGTCTGTCACACTATCTTTCCACTATCTCTCCACTCTCCCACACTATCTGTCCACTCTCACAAACCATCTCTCCACTATCTCTCCACTCTCCCAAAATATCACTCCACTCATCCACACTTACTCTCCATTCTCCCACACTATCTCTCTAAACTCCCACACTATCTCTCCACTCTCCCACACTATCTCTCCACTATCTCTCCACTCTGTCACACTATCTTTCCACTATCTTTCCACTCTTCCACACTATCTCTACACTCTCTCACACTATCTCTCCCCTCTCCCACACTATCACTCCACTCATCCACACAATCTCTTCACCCTCCCACACTATCTCTCCACTCTCCCACACTATCTCTCCACTCTCCCACACAATTTCCCCTCTATCTTTCCACTCTGTCACACAATCTCTCCACTCTCCCACACTATCCCTCCACTCTCCCACACTATCTCTCCACTATCTCTCCACTATCTCTCCACTCTTCGACACTATCTCTCCACTCTCCTACACAATCTCTCCACACTCCCTCACTATCTCTCCTCTCTCCCACACTATCTCTCCACTATCTCTCCACTCTCCCACACTATCTCTTCACTATCTCTCCACTATCTCTCCACACTCCCACACTATCTCACACTATCTCTCCATTATCTCTCCACTCTCCCACACTATCTCTCCACTATCTCTCCACTCTCCCACACTATCTCTTCACTATTTCTCCACTATCTCTCCACTCTCCCACACTATCTCACACTATCTCTCCATTATCTCTCCACTCTCCACACTATCTCTCCACTATCCCACACAATCTCTCCACACTCCCACACTATCTCTCCACTATTTCCACTCTCCCACACTATCTTCTCCCACTCTCCCACACTATCTCTCCACTCTTCCCACACTATCTCTCCACTCTCCCACACTATCTCTCCCACACTATCTCTCCACTATCTCTCCACTCTCCCACACTATCTCTTCACTCTCCCACACTATCTCTCCACTATCTCCACTATCTCTCCACTTTCTCTCCACTCTCCCACTATCTCTCCACTATCTTTCCACTCTCCCACACTATCTCTCCACTCTCCCACACTATCTCCCACACTATCTCTCCACTATCTCCACACACTATCCTCTCCCACTCTCCCCACACTATATCTCTCCACTCTCTCCCACACTCCCACACTATCTCTCCACTCTCTCTCCACACTCTCCCCATACCTATTCTCTCCACTCTCCCACACAATCTCTCCACTTCTCCCACACACTATCTCTCCACCCCTCCCACACTATCTCTCCGCACTCCCACACTATCTCTCCACTCTCCCCACACCAACTCTCCACTCTCCCACACTATCTCTCCACTATCTCTCCACTTTCTCTCCACTCTCCCACACACTATCTCTCCACTCTCCCACACTATCCCTCCACTCTCCCACACTATCTCTCCACTATCTCCCACTATCTTACACACTATCTCTCCACTCCCACACTATCTCTCCACTCTCCCACACTATCTCCACACTATGTCTCCACTATCCCACACTATCTCTCCACTCTCCCACACTATCTCTCCACCCTCCCACACTATCTCTCCACTCTCCCACACTATCTCTCCACTATCTCTCCCACACTATCTCTCCTGTATCTCTCCACTCTCTCACACTATCTCTCCACTATCTCTCCACACTCCCACAGTATCTCTCCACTATCCCCCACTATCTCTCCCCACTATCTCTCTACAATCTCTCTTACACTATCTCCCTATCTACTACTCTCACTATCCCACACTATCTCTCC
>BQMB01002229.1:0-115842 GCA_027943415.1 Closterium sp. NIES-67 | reverse complement strand
CATCACCCCCTACCATCTCAGGACCTTTCCAAGCTCAACCGCGACCCCAACAAGGTCATCTACATCAGCTCTCTGCCCCAGTCGGTGCTGCAGAAGGAGAATCTCGTCTCCCTGTCCGCCTGGAAGGACACCGGTGCAGACACTGCCTTGTTGGACCTCCTGCCCTTCCTCGAGTGTGAGTGGCTAGCTTACCCCCCTTGTCCCTCCTCGAGTGTGAGTGGCTAGCCTTCCCCCTTGTCCCTCCTCGAGTGTGAGTGGCTAGCCTCCTCTCTGGTACCTTGGGTGTGAGTCGCCGTCCTGTTCTGTTGCACCAAAACCCAGTTGATGCTTCAGAGGGATAATCTCGTCCC
This sequence comes from Closterium sp. NIES-67, assembly GCA_027943415.1. Taxonomy (NCBI): domain Eukaryota; kingdom Viridiplantae; phylum Streptophyta; class Zygnematophyceae; order Desmidiales; family Closteriaceae; genus Closterium; species Closterium sp. NIES-67. The sequence goes on along the minus strand of BQMB01002229.1, from coordinate 115,492 downwards.
CCTGCCCGCCTGGAAGGACAATGGCGCTGACCCTGCACTCCTTGACCTCCTGCCCTTCGCTGAGTGTAAGTGCCCGCGAGCCTGGATTCGTGAGTCGTGAGGTGAGTCTTCTGGTGCTTCAAAAGGCGAATCTCGTGTCCCTATCTCCGTGGAGGGGCACTGGCGCTGACACTGCTCTCTTGGACCTCCTGCCCTTCCTTGAGTGTGAGTGCTGCAAGCATGGAGTCATGAGTCGTGAGGTGTGTCTTCAGCTGCTTCAGAGGAAAATCTCGTGTCACTGGCTGCATGGAGGGGCACAGGGACACCAGGACATGGAGGAAGAATCTTGTGTCCCTGCCTTGTTGACCCTTGACCCTGAGCAAGTGACCTGTTCACCCCGCCATTCAACACCAGATGTGGCGCGGCGGCGACTGGCAGATATCCGGGTGGTGCTGCAGACACTGCAGTCGTATGAGGGGCAGCACATTCTCACTGCCTCAACTCTGCTTGACCCTGATCAAGTGACCTTTTCACCCCGCGATTCAACACCAGGTGTGGCGCGGCAGCGGCCGGCAGATATTTTGGGTGGTGCTGCAGACTGCAGTCGTATGAGGGGCAGGACATCCCCACTGCTTTCAAGAGGGGCCCTCGACCTATTTGACCCATCTTGACCCACCTTGACCCTGTTGACCCTGCCTTCCAGGTGTGGCACGGCAGCGGCCGGCAGATATTCGAGTGGTGCTGCAATCATATGAGGGCCAGGATATCCCAACTGCTTTTAAGGAGCGCTCCAAGCTCATGCAAAAGTGAGTGTAGCCTATCATTAATCATCTTCATGATATTATGTAGCTCAAATCTCCGGTTGATGCTCGTTCATGCCTCATTCTTGGGCCAAATTCTATATTTCTCCCCTCTTACCGCTATTCGTGTCACCGCCACGCTCCTCGCTCCCCCTAATCCCTCATGTTTTTTAATCTGTTTTATCACTTCAAATGCTTCCAGGCAACTTCAAGAGAGGAAACAGCACGGGATTTTCCGCTTTGCAAGGGGTGGGTCGTAGTGAGAAGCATCATGCGGGAAGGGGGATTTGAGGTTGAAGGATAGTTATGAGGACACTTCAGAAGTCAAGACGATGGACCTTACAATTAAGGAACTTCCATGCCATTGTAATATGTGCAATGGCGTCTCATCTCAAGCGTTAGGACGAAAATGGGAGACCTTGAGAGATAGTATCTATGAAAATACATGGCAGTGCGTCTGGAATTCTGTCTAGCACGCGTCGGCGAGTATAGCATACGCCATGATGATGTGTCAACTTCTCATTGACCAATGCTGCTTGACTTCAGGCTCCAAGTCATCAGCTGCTTTGCAGTTTTTGGCGAATCCGCGCTCTTCCACGTGCTGAACTCTTCAAGGCAAGGCTGACGACGAGGCGGCGGGCAAATCTGTCCAACGGTTTTGTAGTCGTGTTTTTTTTTTTTTTTTTTTTTTTTTTTTTTTCCCCCTGGTAGTATCGGAAGCTTGTGACGCACTTAACTAACTACGGGATTGATTTGCTGGTCTCGCTAAAATACTTAAAAGCCTCCACTCCACTCTGCTTCGCAAGAAGGGGGTTCCTTCCCATCCACTGATTGGCGGGAGCAAAATACGCAGCTGACTCGTGTGATTCTCAGCTTCTCTGAATAAATGCGGGCGCGCTTGCCGGAATCTCTGGCCCTTCGACAGACGTGTTTTAACCGTCCGATCGGAATCTTAGCAGGCCAACGACCACTTCTGCGGGGAAGATACCACTCGCGTCTGTACAACCAAACTCGAAACCAGGCTCGGCACAGCGCTTGCTCCCTGTTGGTCCACATCCGTTTCACCTGGGCCGATTTTACCAATTACCGCTTAGGCAGAGGCACGAAACGAAATGAATTTCGCCCTTCAGATTCCCCTGACATTTCCATTTCCCTTCTGCGTGCTGAAGAAAAAGATATCAGAACAAAGGCTTTACAGTAGTGTATGCACATAAAGTTTCTGTGAATGCCCACCGCCAAAAATGGAAAGCGGACGACAATCCCAAGGGCGATCAGCGACAATTCCGAGGGGAGAAGGCAGTGGGATGGTGAAGTGGGATGATGAATGGTGCAGCTTGTGCTATAAGTGGCTGGCATGGCATTCCTCAGTCCCCGACAACAGGACTGGTGAATCATGGTGCCAGCACACCCTAGACTAGAAGGAAGCAGACGAATCCGCATGCCTTCAAGTGAACTGCCTATTGTGTCCTGCTAGCTTCCACCAAAAGCAAGCACAAGAAAGAGTGAGTGAAAGTGTCAGGAAATTCTGGACTCCAAGAGTGTCAAGCACTAGATTCCTCTGCCTGTGAATGTCATTGCACCGGACAAACCACTGATATACTGTATCACGTTTCCAACAGCAGTGCGTTTAAGTTTCGCACTGTATATCACGCTCCTAGTATAGTAGGCGCATGATGCGCTGATCAGAATTTCATTCTAGGAGTAGAAGTTTCGCTGCATTCAGGACCTGGGGCCGTGCTACTAGAACCGCCAGACACTTGCTTAATTCACAGAGCAGAAAAGTGTCCCTTCCCCTCGTCACGACTTCTATGTTTCGTGACAGTTGATCCTAGTAGTAGTTGTCAGACGACTTGTCTGACGTCGCTGGGTTACGAGCACCTGATCGTGCAGCCTGGTGCAGATCAAGTCAACCTCCTGAATCTTCACTTAGAATCCATCCAGAGCTCCATCCAGGTATTTCTTGTAGAATTTTCCAGAAAATCCTGTAAGCTCCACGTACAGAATCCATCCAAAGCTCATCCGATTGGTTCCTACTCCGAGGAGTGTAAAATTGCTTCCGTGAGAGCCGGCTTCTTACTTTGCACAATCATTGTGGATGAGAGCAGCTCTGAGCGCAGCTCCGAGCGAGTGATCGGGAGCAGCAAAGCAGCAGCAGCATCTGCTGCTTCACCTCTTCCAAGCAGGTGATCTGGAGCAGCAGAGCAGCAGCTGTTGCTTCACCTTGTCTTCAAGCAAGTGATCAGGAGCAGCAGCAGCAGCAGAGCAGCAGCTGTTGCTTCACCTTGTCTTCAAGCTAGTGATCAGGAGCAGCAGCAGCAGCAGCAGCAGCAGCAGCAGCAGCAGCAGCAGCAGCAGCAGCAGCAGCAGCAGCAGCAGCAGAGCAGCAGTTGTTGCTTCACCTTGTCTTCAAGCAAGTGATCAGGAGCAGCAGCAGCAGCATCAGCAGCAGCAGAGCAGCAGAGCAGCAGCTCCTGCTTCACCTTTTCTCCAAGCAAGTGATCAGGAGCAGCAGCTGCAGAGCAGCAACTGGCGTAACCCTTTGATCAAGTGATCTGGAGCAGCAACGCAGCAGCAGCAGCAGCAGCAGCAGCAGCAGCAGCAGCAGCAGCAGCAGCAGCAGCAGCAGCAGCAGCAGCAGCAGCAGCAGCAGCAGCAGCAGCAGCAGCAGCAGCAGCAGCAGCAGCAGCAGCAGCAGCAGCAGCAGCAGCAGCAGCAGCAGCAGCAGCAGCAGCAGCAGCAGCAGCAGCAGCAGCAGCAGCAGCAGCAGCAGCAGCAGCAGCAGCAGCAGCAGCAGCAGCCGGGATCTGAACTCCAGCATGTGATCTGAGATCCTAACTTCACGCTTACCTTCTTTGAAGTTTGCTCCAGATCCCACCTTCCCCAGTTGGACCTACTTCCAGGGTCCCAGAACAGCAACTGGCTATCAGGCGGCAGCAGGCGACCTGCATCAGATGCAGCCTTCCCCTGGAGGCCGGGATTGGGCTGTAGATCGGCATGGTGGAGGGACTGAAGTGGCTATAGCAGGCGCTGAAGGGGCGGCAAGCGGGGCGGAAGTGACTATAGCAGGATCTGCAGTGGCTGACGCAGGATCGGAAGCCTACTACCAGATAATTCCAGGTAGGTCTCACTGGCATGTGAACTTTGAACCGTGCAGGTCGCACCCCTCAGGTGGGATCTGATATTCAGGTGTTTATCTGGCGCTTCATGTGAGCCTTCAGGCGATTTCTCAGGTGGAATTTGATTCGCGGTCACATGGATGTGCATCAGCCGAGCTCAGGTGAGCTGTGTAATATTTAATCTTACCATTCATGAAGGGAGAATACTAATGATCGCTCCCTAAGACCACAGGAAGGATCTGGAAACATCTGCTGCTCCTGGTCAGCTGCTCCTGATCTGCTGCTCCTGATCTGCTGCTCCTGGTCAGCTGCTCCTGATCTGCTGCTCCTGATCTGCTGCTCCTGATCTGCTGCTCCTGATCTGCTGCTCCTGATCTGCTGCTCCTGATCTGCTCCTGATTTCCTGTTCCAACATTTTCCCGTCTTGCTTCTTTCCTTTTTGCCCTTCTCTTCTCTCCTGTGTTCCATTATACCAGCAGCTATGGCCTACCCGGCCGTGCTCTGGCAGCAGCAGGAGCAAGCGGCAGTGCAAGCACCGCTAGTCTTGAGGCGGCTCAAAACTAGACTTCTTTCCTTTGTACCGTTCTCTCTCGTGTTCCACTTCTCCAGCAGCTATGGCCTACCCGGCCGTGTTCTGTTCTGGCAACATAAAGAGCAAGTGCAAGGACCATAGGTAGCGCAAGCACCGCCACACAGCCCGTCGTAATATTTCCTTTATGCCCTTCTTTCTCGTGTTCCACTCTGCCAGGAGCTATGGCCTACCCAGCCGTGTTCTGGCAGCAGCAGGAGCAAATTCTAGGAGCACTGGCAGTGCAAACACAGCTACAGCCACCAGGAACAACAGCAGCAGCAGGAGGAGCAGGTTCGGGAGCAGGAGCAGGGTCGGGAGCAGGAACGGGATCAGGAGCGGGAGCAGCAGCAGCAGCAGGAGCCCCGGGAGTGACGGCACCACAACCCCCACCTTACCAGATCTACTCCTTCTCCCCTTCCTCCTCCTACGGAACCCTCCCCTCTCTCATCCCCTGTGCTCCTCCTTCCGGCATCATCCCACCTCCGTACTTCGCCCCAGCTTTCCCCCCTCCTTTAGTTTATCCGGGAAATCTCAGCCATAGCAGCAGCACGGGCAGCACTGGCAGCAGCTACAGCAGAGGAGGGGAGGGAGGTGGGGGAGGGAGAGGAGGAAGAGGAGGGGGAGGAGGAGGGGGAGGAGGCGGCGAGAGAGCAGGAGAACAAGGGGGTAGCAGGAGTTTTGGTGACAGAACAGGGATTGGCATGGGAGTAGGAAGTAGTGGTGGCGGCGGTGGTGGTCGTGGTGGTGGTGGTGGTGGCGATGGTGCCTGTGGGTTTAGTGGGATTCGGCAATTTTGGGATGGTTCAGGGAAGTTTCCCCCAGTGTACCCGCAACGGCCGGGGGAACAGGAATGCGCGTATTACATGCGCACGGGCAGCTGTGCGTATGGGTCTCGGTGTCGGTTCAACCACCCTCCTAGGCTGGAGGTGAGTAGGCCTGGATGGTAGCCCTGTTACAGGCTGAAGGTACGATTCTCAGGCACCTTGAAGCCAAATATGCAACAGCCCCAGGGGAACAGGAATGCGCCTACTACATGCGAACGGGCAGCTGTGCGTACGGGTCGCGGCGTCGGTTCAATCACCCTCCTAGGCTGGAGGTGAGAGAACTGATACTTTTAGGGAGGTTTCCGACAGTGTCCTCACAAAGGCAGGGAATTTCCGAGTGTGGTATCACGTGCGCGTGGCTAGATGTGAGTATGGATCTTGGTGTCGATGCAACCACCCTCCTAGGATAGAGGTCAGAGAGTTTAGGTGTGGATGAGCCAAGTTTCTCCCAGTATACCAGCGGCAGTAACTTGGGGAGCTGTGTCGTGGAATAATTCACAAGATACCATGCTTCTAATTCAATATGCATCCTCCCTTTTCGCGCGTCAATGCAACATGCTTCCTTCTGCTCCATCTCCCGCACTCCACGCCATCCCATGCCATCCCATCGACGAATTTTGAGTTGACTCAAGAGGCATCTCGTTACAATGTCACAATGTCAATGCCTTTCGTCTCCTGCACTCCCCGCGCCATCTTATCCCATGCCAGGTGATGCAAGCGCTGCTCCCAGCCGCGCCCTATCCGCAGCGACCAGGGCAATCTGAGTGCAAAGTGAGACTCCTATGGCATGCAGCACAATCCTTTCCCATCCCATCACATGCTGTCCCATGCCGTCTTATGCCATCACATGCCACCACATGCCATCACATGCCATCACATGCCATGCCATGACATCACATGCCATGCCATGACATATCATCACATGTCATCACACATGCCTTCCGGTCAATGCAATCCCTGCTCCCATTCTCACACTGTCGCTCCTCTCTTATCCTCTTCCTCTCCTTCCCCACCCCTCCTCCTTCTACCCAGTACTACCTCAAGACTGGTACATGCAAGTACGGAGCCCCCTGCACATTCCACCACCCCCTGGTCCCACATTCTTTCCCTCCTCTCTTATCTCGTTCCCCACCCCTTCTCCTTCTCCCCAGTACTATCTAAAGACAGGGACCTGCAAGTACGGAGCCTCCTGCACATTCCACCACCCCCTGGTCCTACCGGCTCCCTACTCCCCCCACCTGCCGCTCAACACCCTCGGCTATCCGCTACGCCCGGTAAGTTCCGTCTCTTGCCTGTTCTTCACGCCTGGTACTCCACTTCGAGTCTCCTGCACTTCCTTCCCACCACCCCCTGGTCCCACCCAAGGTTCAAAATTACGGTTTTTGAAAAATACGATCCGTAAATTACGACCGTTTTTTTCGGGCAGTTTGGGAAAAAAACGGCGTAATTTAAATAGAGCACATGGTGTTTTTTTTTTCCGAGGGGGAATGGCTCCTATGCGGTTTCAACGTCAACTGAATGCTCAGTAATGCACCATGGCACCTACAAGCATGGAAATCTGGAGTTGCTAGGCGGTAGAGTAAACTGGCTTAGATTCCAGCCAGAAAAACGCTCCAAACTACGTCCTGTGGTAGCTTAGAAAACGTCCTCTGTATTTGTATCTCACACACTTCGAAGTTGGGTTGAGAAAGGCTTCGAAGAGAACCAAAATCCATTGGGATCTGTTTTTTGAAACACGCTTCGACAGGGTGGTTTCGCAAATTGCGCGAGACCACCCTACTGGGCGCGAAATAACCAACGGGTTTCGCGAAGGGGGGGGTTCTTTCATAACGGCACAAGATTTTTTTGGTAAAATGCGTGACTCGGGGTTCGGTTAAATTCGAGCTTCGGGAAAATGTTGACTTATGAACATTTGGGGGTGCGCGTGTACCCCCATCTCCAAAATTCTGGTACGGAATTCGAGATTCTGAATGTACACCACAGATTTAAAAAAATGGCCGTAAAAAACGGCCGTTTTTTTTAACCAACCCAAAAAAGGTGATTTCGAGCCGTAATATTCGTATTATACGGCCGTAAATTACAAAACCGTAAAATACGGGCAAAAAATATAAAAAAACACCATAATTTTGAACCCTGGTCCCACCGGCTATCCCCTATGCCCGGTAAGCTCCGTTTCTTGCTTCCTGCACGTTAGCATGATTGCCTCCTGCACCTTCCACCGCAATTTTGGAGCAACGTGCAAGTTTCACTATCCAGAATCCCCAACTCTTTCCACCCACCGATACCCCCCTGCACCCTCCCCCACCCTCTCTCTTTCCCCTCTACCCAATCGCAGGGAGAAACCGAGTGCTCGTTCTTCCTTCGCACGGGGCGGTGCAAGTTTGGAGCAACGTGCAAGTTCCACCATCCAGAGCCGTCCCAGCAGCTACAACCGTCCCAGCAGCTACAGCCGTCCCAGCAGCCGCAGCTGCCTGGAAAGGAAGACACCAGCAGCGGTAGCAGCGTCAGGTGTGCCGGAACTGATGCTCTTATCGAGTCTGTTACTACTGGAGAGGGGCTGGAGGGTGCGACGCCAGAGAAGGGGAGGCTGGAATCGATCCCAGTGGCTGCTGCTGAGGGGATGGCGCCTCAGAAAGATGGTCAGAGTGGGGGGATGGGAGGATTTGGGGTAGAGAGTCTAAGACTGCATGGGGGAGGAGGAGGGAGTGGGAAAGAGGCGAGGGATGAGAAGGGAGAGGGAGAAGGGAAGGGAGAAAGAGATGGAGGCAGGTGTAAAGGGTCAGGTGATTTGTCAGGTGAAATTTCAGGTGAAAAGTCAGGTGAAGGCGTAGGAGTCAAAGAATCCGCTATTCCAGGCATGGTTGGGGGAAGGATGGAAGATTCAGAAAGCATAGTAGCGGGGCCAACAGCAGCAGAAGGGAGCGAAATCAAAGAGGGAGGAGGAGCACCAGGAGGATCTGGGACGAAGGAGGAAGGTGGAGTGTCTAGGGGGCAGGGGGGCAGCTCCCACGGGCCTGTTGTTGAGTCGTCTCAAATGCAAGGGGGCAAAGGGCAGGTGCAGAAGAAGAAGCGGCAGCAGAGGCAGCAACAGCAGCAGCAGTATCAGCAGCATCAGCAGCAGCATCAGCAGTATCAGCATTACCAGCAGCAGCAGCAGTACCTGCACTATCAACAGTACCAGCAGCAACAATACCAGCAGCACCAGTACCAGTACCATCCCGTGAGCAGCAACAGCAGTAGCAGCAGCAGCACCACCACCACCACCTGGCCCTTGCACCAGCCCAATCAAGGGGCGGGAGTTGTGCATACCCCGAGCATTGGCACAGGCATGGGCATGGGCATGGGCATGGGTATGGGTATGGGTACCGGCATGGGCGTAATGGGAGGAAGCATGAATCCGGGCTCTAGTGGTCACATGGGTATGGGCATGGGCATGGGTGTAGACACTGCAGGTGCACCGGGGATGCTTTACCCATACGCGCCATCTGGTCCCTACATGACGTCATCCGTCCCATACATGACGTCGTCAGGTCCCTACATGGCGTCATCTGGCCCATACATGACGTCATCAGCCCCCTATGCATCGTCAGCTGTTCCCTACCCTCCATATTCCCACTACCCTTACCCTCACTACCCTACCTCTCAACCCTCTGCTAGTCATTCATTCGCATCTGTTGCTCCTGCTGTTCCTCCTCCTCCCTCCTCTTCTCCTGCTCCCGCCCCCACCGCTGCCCCCACCGCTGCCCCCACCGCTGCCCCTTCGTTCCCTCCTGCTTCTTGGCCTGCTGCTCCTTCTGCTCCTGCTTCCATGGCCCCTGAAGTCACCGCCACCACTAATCCTCCCTTCCCTCTGATGCCCGCCCCATCCTTCCTCCCACCGGCACCGGCACCAGCACCAGCACCAGCACCAGCACCATTGGCACCTGCCACCGCTGGTGCTCTTCAGCCCATATACCCCCCCTTCCCCCCTCCCTCTTACCATCCTTCCCATCCCTTCGCACACTCCTCGTCTCTCTCTGCTACCCCCCCTCCTCACCCTCCTACCCTCCCTTTTGCACCTGAAGCCACAGTTCAGCCTGTCAGTCAGGTGTCATCTGGTGTAGGTGTATCTGGTGCGGGGTCGGCTGGCGTAGGTCTTTCTGCTGAAGGTGCATCTGGTGAACCTGTATCTGGTATGGGGGAAACTGGTACAGGTGCATCTGCTGTAGGTGTATCTGGTGTAGGTGCATCTGCTGGTGTAGGTGCATCTGGTGTAGGTGTATCTGGTACAGGTGCTTCCCCCCTGCTTGGACCACCCCACTCCCTTCCTGGACAGGGCGGTGCTATAGTGCAGATGCAACAGCAGCAGCCTCAGCAGTTTGATACCCATCATCAGCAGCACCAGCAGATGCTATTGCAGCCTCAGCAGCAGCAGCAGCAGCAGCAGCAGCAGGCACGGCAGGACACGCCGAACCTACCAGAGAGGTTCGGGCAGCCGGTCTGCCAGTACTACATGCGAACCAGGACGTGCAAGTTCGGAGCATCGTGCCGGTACCATCATCCGAAGAATGGCCAGGCCTAAGTGAGGATCCTAACTGGGAGATAGACGCGAGAATCGCAGTTAAATTGCAGCAGCAGCAGCAGCAACGGCAGCAGCAGCAGCGGCAGGAGCAGCAGCAGCAGCAGGAGCAGGAGCAACTTACTGACTTGAGAGAGTTTGTGTGCGTTGCGTCACTGCCGCAGAGGCTCAGGCAGGTGGTACTACTACACGCGAACCAGGACGTGCAAGTTGACTTTTGAGTCGACTCAAAAGTCTGCCGCAGAGGCTTAGGCAGGTGGTACTACTACATGCGAAGCAGAACATGCAAGTTCGGAGCATCGTGCCAGTACCACCATCCGAAGAATGGCCAGGCCTACACGAGGACTCAAGCTGGGAGTTAGACGCGAGAGTTGCACGCAGACAACGGTGGTGGAAATTAGAGGGATTGCCGATGTCACCATCCGAAGAAGAGTCAGGCCTAAACGAAGACTCCAGCTGGGAGTTCGACTCCAGGGTTGAAGGTAACGGTGGTGGGAGATAGAGGGCTTGCCATGCGTTAGAGGGATATCATAGGGGCCTTGCTTTCATTATGGGTAGAAGGTGTTCTTGCGGTAGGGTCGGGTTGACGTTTTTTCAATTACTGTAGCCTTTTTCCCTTAGTGAGTAGCTGGAACGGTTGGTAACAGATAATATGCGCAAACTCAAGGGCAAACCTTCTCAGAGTAGCAGAATGATTAGAACAAGGGAGTATAGGAGAGGATATAGGGTTGGAGGTGTACCCTCTATGAACACAATATCAGAATTGGAATGTTGTTTGGAAAAGTGAGAGTACACACAAATATACCTAAGTGTTGTACCCTCTAAGAGGTAACCCTATACAGTCTATACAAACATGACAAATACAGATGTTTGACACACCCCCTAGACTGCATAGGGGAATACTCTAAACAAGCAGCTCAGGGTCTGTTCATGGAGGGTACACCTCCAACCCTATATCCTCTCCTACAATCACAACACAGGAGGATCATGGCCCTGTTGTCAGCGAACAGGACCGGGGCAGAGCTAGGCCGCTCACCTAAGTCAGTGAGCAAGAAGGTCAGCCAGCGGAGCTCCTGTGCCGCCATGGCACCAGCGTAGATCTCAGCCTCACAGCTGGACTGTGCAACAGACGAGGAGCGGGTAGCTCTCCACGAGACAGCACCTGAGCCAAGGCTGAAGCAGTAGCCCTGGGTAGACCTGAGTGTCTCAGCGTCGTCTGCCCACGAAGCGTCTGTGTGTCCAGTAAGGACCACTGGCCTGCGTCCTCCAAGCACTAACCCCATGCCCGATGTACTAGCAAGATAACGCAGAACCATCTTAGCGGCAGACCAGTGCTGCGGTCGGTGTCTGCCTGTGGCCACAAAGCGCGCCAGGATGCTGAGAGGGTATGCGAGATCTGGGCGAGTGCAAGTCATCAGGTACATGAGGCAACCCACCAGCTCTGCGTAGGGGCCACTGGGCTCTACCACCTCCTCAGGTACTGGAGAGGAGAGTCTGTGGTCTACAGGCAGAGGGGTGGGCTGTGCAGAGGAGAACTGAAGGCTGAACCTCTGAAGGACCTGGCGCACCAAGTGTGACTGAGTCAGGGTGATGGTGCGCGCAGCTCTGTCCCTGGAGATCTGCCAGCCAAGGTAACGGCGCAGTTCTCCAAGGTCAGTGCAGGTGTGTCTCTTCAGCAGCTCTGCCTTCACGGAGGCCAGTGCGTCCCTGTCTGCCGTGGCAAAGACCAGGTCGTCGACGTAAACAAGGATGTAGAACGGAGTCTGGCCAGCACGAACGAAGAGTGAAGGGTCTGCGGAAGACGGAAAGAACTGCAAGTCAGCAAGGGTAGCACGAAGAGTGTCGTGCCACTCACGGGGAGCCTGGCGCAGGCCGTAGACGGGGCGCCGCAGGAGCCACTGGGTCCCAGGAGGGAAGGTGCCAGTAAAGCCCGGAGGGCGACGCAGGTAGACCTGCTCGTGTAGGCTGCCCTGAAGGAAGGCAGTGGAGAAGTCGAGGGAGTGAAGCTCGTAGTCACGCTGAGCAGCTAGGTGTAACAGAACCCGAAGAGTAGTCATCTTCGGGGTCGGAGCGAAAGTCTGGAAGAAGTCCACCCCCTCGCGCTGACTGAAGCCTCTAGCCACATAGCGCGCCTTGAAGACAGGCGGCTCTCCAGGAGGGCGCTTCACCTTGAAGAGCTAGCGGCCATCGACTACGTTCACCCCAGGTGGGGGAACTGCGTCGACGAAGGTGCCGGTGGATCTCCAAGATGCCATCTCCTGCTCCATGGCAGCTATCCACTGTGAGGCCCAGGGTCCCAAAGTCGCCTCAGCGTAAGTGCGAGGGGTCGGGATGTCGAAAGCGTCTGGGTCACCCTCAGGGACTAGCAGCATGGAACAGAGATGGGGAGCAGCCTCGGAGAGGAAAGCAAGCTCGAACTGGCGGTCCTCCAGGACGTCACTGCCAAGGGCAGGAGCACCCTCGACAGACGGAGGACAGGCAGGGTCAGAGACCAGAGCGGAGGCGTAGTCAAGGCGGCGGGTAGAGGCGAAGTCTGCGACAGCAGCGACAAGAGCGTCAAGGCACGAGACCGGAACAGACGGGTCGGTAACGAGAGAGGCAAGGACCCGAGGAACGAGAGGACGAGCGGCACGAAGGTAGTCGGACAGCGGGGGGGGCGCAACAACAAGGGAGGACGGAGGAGGCGACGGGAGAAGGGGAGGACGAGACGCGTGGGAACGAAGCAACACAGGGTGGGAGCGCAAGACAGGCGAGGCAGGACGGGCACGGGAGGGGCGGTGAGACCAGACGTGCGACGGAGGAGTCGGGTCAGGAGACAGGGGAGGGGACACAGGAGGGGAACGAGGGGGGAGACGAGCCGGGGACGAGTCCGGCGGAGGGAAAACAGGGCCGTAGACAGGAAGAGGAGGAGACGGTCGGGGAGGAACCGACGCAGGGTCGGGGGACGGAAGGCCGAGCAGGCGAAGGGCGGACACCGGCGGGGACCGCTGGGGCGGCGGCACAACGGCGACACCTGGACCGCAAGCTGCTCCTCGGCGACCACCGGCACTCTCCACACCAGCACCCCCAGAGGGACCACCCCCAGGGCGACCAGGACGAGCACCCCCAGAGTCAGCGAACGGGGGCTGCGACGGCTGCAGCAGCGGTAGTGGCGGTGGAGGAGGGGACTGGGGAGGGGACACCTGGGGAGGGGCGGCCGGCGAGGACTGCACAGGAGGGCCACCAGAGTCAGAAGACTCCTCAACTGGGTCCACGGACGGAAGGGGGGTGACGTGGGAGACACCAGAGGGGGCGGGACGGGGAGGAGGAGGAGGAGGGGCAGGGACTACCGGGGAAGGGGTGACCAGGAACAAGGGGGGGGTAACCGGGGGACCACGGTGGGGAAAGCGGCGGTAGTAGGAGACAGACTCGTCAAAGGTGACGTCACGAGAGTGAAAGAAGCGGTGAGACGGCGGGTGGTAAAAGTGCCAGTCGGACGCGTCAAGGGGAAAACCGAGGAAGACGCAGGGAAGGGTGCGGGCAGTGAGCTTGTCCGTGCCGAAGGCACGGACGTGAGCAAGGCAGCCCCAGACGTGGAACGCAGACGCGTCACCAGGGGACCCAGTCCAAAGACGGGTCGGCGAAACCTGCGGCTGCTGAGGGTGCGGCCACAGGTTAAGCTGGTGAGAAGCGTAGCGCACAGCGAACGGCCACAGAAAATGGGGTGCACCGGCATGGATCATGGAGGTGCGAGCGACCTCCATGACCAAACCGATGCGTCGCTCAGCGACCCCATTCTGCTGTGGGGAGTCCGGTAGGGTGAACGTCTGGGTGATGCCCTCCGCACGACAAAAGCGACCAAGGACACCGGAGGCAAACTCGCCACCACGGTCTGAGTGAAGACGCAAGACAGGGAGACCGCGGTGGACACGCGCAGAGACAAGCCAGGGGATGAGAGCGCCAGGCACGTCGGCCTTGCGCTCCAGGGGAAAGACTGTGGTGTAACGAGTGAAGTCGTCGACAAGCACAAGGAAGTAGCGCTCTCGACGTGGCCCAGGGACGGGGGCGGGGCCCCAGACGTCCAGGTGCAGGGTCTGCAGCGGTGCGGCGGTAGGGGGAAACGAGGAGGAGTGAGGGGCACGGCGAAGCCGACCCTCGACACAAGGCGTGCAAGGTGGGGCTGGAGAGGAGGGAAACGCGGGGAGCGAACCTGGGAGACCAAGGACGAGACCGTGCTGAGACATGTGACGCAGACGCGGGAGCGCAGGGTGACCTAGGCGGTGGTGCCACAGGAGGGTCGGGTGAGTGAGGGAGCGACAGGAGCAGGCAGCAGCAACCTGGGTAGACGCAGCCACCTGAGGGGGCGCTCCAGCCGGGGGGGTCACGGTGTCCAGAGTGAACAGGCCGGACACTGGGTCCCGGGGGAACGTGGACAGGGGGGCACCAGTGGCGGCCTCGGTACAGACAGCATACCGCTCGTGACCAGGGAACGTAGTGGTGACGCCAAGGTCCTGGAGGCAGCCGACACCAACTAGGTTCCTGGAGAACAAGGGGATATGCAGACCTGTAAGAGAACCCGAAGGAACCGCCGGACAGGGAAGGGTGGTGGAACTGCGGGCGACTACCGGACCGCCGGAGGGGTCAGCAAGAGAAACGGCAGCAGGAACAGGAAGCGGCGTCAGGGTGGTGGAGTCGCGGAAGAAACACCGAGAGGCGCCAGAGTCCAAGGTGAAGGAAAGCGAAGCCGAGGGGTCTGGCGACGGAACGACGGCGGAAGCACCAAGACTACACAAAGCAGGGGATCCTACGCCTGACGCAGCAGGGGAGGCTAAGCTAGGCACACATACACTAGGCAACAGTGAGTAATAAGCGGGAAGCACACTAGAGTCATCCGTATACATCACATGCAGAGCAGAAACAATGGCATCCATGTCCATATCAAAGATCTGAATCTGACGACTAAGCAAACTGTGCCAGTCCGGGAGGTCTGGCGACGGGCCGAAGCGCTGACGAAAGAGGTCGTCCAGGCGACGAAAACAGCGGGGAGTGGAGTGACCGAGCTTACCGCAAACGAAGCCGCGGCGAGGACCGGTCGGGATCTGGTACTGACAGCGCCCGCCGCCAGAGCCACCACGCGGCACACCACCACGCGCCCGGCTACCGCCAGCGCCGGGCCACCCTGGCGGGAGGACACTCGTCTGCCGCGTCTGCGACGGCTGCTGCGAAGGCTGCGACTGCGGCGGCTGCTGCGGCTGCTGCACCTGCAGGGGCGGCGACTCAGCTGGACTGGGCAGGGTCCCCTCGTCCGCTCCAGCACCAGGCGACCCGACCCCACCACTACCTCCGCCCGCACCCCCGCCGCCTCCTCCGCCGCGCCCAGCCTTGGGGCGGCGGCCCTTCCCCGAACGGACCTGCGCTGCAGCAGCAGTCTCAGCCTTTGCGGCAGAGCCGTCGGAGAAGGTGCACTGAGCGGGGGCACAACCCTGAAAGATAGGGACCGGCACGACACCGCTCGCCTGGGCAATGGAGCGGTGACGGGTCTCTATCACAGTCAGGGTGTCTACAGAGTCAGTGAGGGTGAGGTCTGCGGGGTGAACGCTAAGAAAGCGGTCGCGGGCGACAGCAAGGCGGTCAGGGAGGCGGGTGGCAAGCAGGTAGAGGGTAGAGGTAATGGGCGGCTGGTGGGCTCTAAGCTGGGCGTCAGTGCAGGCAGCGCGCCAGGTCTCATCTATCGAGCGCAGGTGGGCAGCGAGGTCAGAGACAGTGGGGAAAGATGCAAGGTCAGGAAAGAGCATCGGGAGGATCAGGCGACCCACCGAGGCAGCCGGAGGGGTGGAATAGCGCTTGATCACAGCATCTAAGTATGCCTGAGCAGTAGTGAGGGATCTAAAGCGAGGACGCTCGGATGGGGGAAGGGCGTTGCTAATGGCAAGCTGGGCAACAGCATCGCGAGAAAGCCAGACAGAGCGCGCACGGGCAGTGGCAGCAGTAGCCTCACGCTCAGTGGGTGTGGGGTCAGCGGGCAGAATAGCAGGGGGGTCTGGGCAGGGGAGCGTACCGTCAAGGTGTGCGGAAAGCGGTTCACCATCGTGCCGCTGGCCAGTGAGTTGACGGCGGAGGTCGGCAAGCCACGCCTCGAACTCTAGGGGCTGACCTTCAGCGTCGAAGCGAAGCTCCGCCGCCATCAGGAACAGTCCAGTGCAGTGCAGGGCAGTGCAGTGCGGTGCAGTGCAGTGCAGTGCGGTGCAGTGCGGCGCAGGGCGGTGCAGTGCGGTACAGTGCGGTGCAGTGCGGGGCAGTGCGGTGTAGTGCGGTGTAGTGCGGTGCCAGGCAGTACAGTGTGGTGCGGGGCGGCACGGAGCAGGGCGGGGTGGGGGGGAACCGTACCAGTGAGGAGGACGGGGCCGGGGCTGGCCCGACGGGGCCGGGCGGGCGCGACGGGGCCGGGCTGGCGCGACAGGGCCGGGACGGGGCGACGGGGCCGAGCGGGCGCGACGGGGCCGGGCTGGGGCGACGGGGCCGGGCGAGTGCGGCAGGGCCGGGCCGGTGCGACGGGGCCGGGCAGGGTGGGACGGGGCCGGGCGGGGGCGACGGGGCCGGACGGCTGCGACGGGGCCAGGCAAGGGCGACGGGGCCAGGCGGCTGCGACGGGGCCGGGCGGGCGCGACAGGGCCAGGCGGCTGCGACGGCGCCGGGCGGGCGCGACGGGGCCTGGCGGCTGCGACGGGGTCGGGCAGGGTGCGACGGGGCCCAGGAGGGGCGCGACAGAGCCCTGGAGGGGCGCTACGGGGCCTGGGCGGAGCGCGACGAGGCCCAGGAGGGGCGCTAGGGGGCCTGGGAGGAGCGCGACGGGGCCTGGGAGGGGCGCGACGGGGCGCTACGGGGCCTGGGAGGAGCGCGACGGGGCCCAGGAGGGGCGCTAGGGGGCCTGGGAGGAGCGCGACGGGGCCTGGGAGGGGCGCGACGGGGCCTGGGAGGGGCGTTACAGGGCCCAGGAGTGGCGCTACGAAGCCCAGGAGGGGCGCGACGAGGCCCAGGAGGGGCGCTACGGGGCCCAGGAGGGGCGCGACGGGGCGCTACGGGGCCTGGGAGGAGCGCGACGGGGCCCAGGAGGGGCGCTAGGGGGCCTGGGAGGAGCGCGACGGGGCCTGGGAGGGGCACGACGGGGCCTGGGAGGGGCGTTACAGGGCCCAGGGGGGGCGCGTCGAGGCCCAGGAGGGGCGCTACGGGGCCCAGGAGGGGCGCGACGGGGCGCTACGGGGCCTGGGAGGAGCGCGACGGGGCCCAGGAGGGGCGCTAGAGGGCCTGGGAGGAGCGCGACGGGGCCTGGGAGGGGCGCGACGGGGCCTGGGAGGGGCGTTACAGGGCCCAGGAGGGGCGCTACGAAGCCCAGGAGGGGCGCGACGGGGCCCAGGAGGGGCGCTAGGGTGGCCTAGGAGGAGCGCGACGGGGCCGGGGAGGGGCGCTAGGGGGCATGAGCGGAAGCGGTAGGTGGGGGGGATCCTACCTACGCGTGATACCATATAAGAATTGGAATGTTGTTTGGTAAAGTGAGAGTACACACAAATATACCTAAGTGTTGTACCCTCTAAGAGGTAACCCTATACAGTCTATACAAACATGACAAATACAGATGTTTGACACACAAACCTATCTAGCCTATAAATTCTACAGATAAACATATGTATAAGTTGACACACCCCCAAGGCTAGGTAAGGGGCTGTGCTGAGCAAGAAACACGTAACTCAGGGTGGCACTACAAGTCCGACCTCTGAGGCAGGGGTCCGAAGACCAGCCAGCAAGAGTACAAACTCAACAAGAGTAAACCAGGGCGGCACTACTAGTCCGGCCGATGGAAGAGAAGCCACAAGGCCAGTCAAGAAGGTATATATAAAGAGGAGTCCACAATCAAGGTCATAGCAAGTGAGGAGCTACAGGAACTAGACCAAGCTGCAAACAGTGCCGCTGATGATCTTTAGGCGCAAGCGCCTTAGTAAAGATTTCAGCTGTGTTGGCATCGGAGGCCAAGTGTACTATGCGGGCCTGGCGACGCTGCTGTAGCTCGCGCATGAGGAAGTACCGCAGCTGGATGTGCTTCGCTCTGCCCTCAAGTCGAGGCTCCTGACACAGGAGGATCATGGCCCTGTTGTCAGCGCATAGCACCAGGGCAGAGCTAGGCCGCTCACCTAAGTCAGTGAGCAAGAAGGTCAGCGAGCGGAGCTCCAGTGCCGCCATGGCACCGGCGTTGATCTCAGCCTCACAGCTAGACTGAGCAATAGACGAGGAGTGAGTGGACCTCCACGAGATGGCACCTGAACCAAGGCTAAAGCAGTAGCCCTGGGAGGACCTGAGTGTCTCAGCGTCGTCTGCTCATGAAGCGTCTGTGTGCCCACTAAGGACTACTGGCCCGCGTCCTCCCAGCATGAGTCCCATGCCCGATGTACTTGCTAGATAACGCAAAACCCTCTTAGCGGCCAACCAGTGATGTGGTCGGTGTCTCAATGTGGCAACAAAGTGTGCCAGGATGCTGAGAGGGTATGCGAGATCTGGACGAGTGCAAGTCATCAGGTATATGAGGCAACCCACCAGCTCTGCGTAAGGACCACTGGCCTCTACAGACTCTTCAGGAACTGGAGCAGAGAGCCTGTGGTCTACCGGCAGAGGCGTGGGCTGTGCAGAGGAGAACTAAAGACCGAACCTCTGAAGGACCTGGCGCACCAAGTGTGATTGTGTGAGAGTGATGGTGTGCATTGCTCTGTCCCTGGAGATCTGCAAGCAAAGGTAGCACTACAGGTGTGTCTCCTCAGCAGCTCAGCCTTCACGGAGGCTTGCGCGTCTCTGTCTGCAGTAGCAAAGACCAGGTCGTCTACGTAGACAAGGATGTAGAACGGGGTCTGGCCAACACGAACGAACTATCCTTTCTTTGATTATGTTATTAATATATCGCAGGCCGTAGACTTGGCACCGAAGGAGCCACTGGATCCCAGGAGGGAAGGTACCCGTGAAGCCCTGTGGTCGACGCATGTAGATCTGCTCGTGTAGGCTGCCCTGAAGAAATGTTGTGGAGAAGTCGAGGGAGTGAAGCTCGTATTCACGCTATGCTGCTACATGTAGCAGCACCCAAAGAATAGTCATCTCAGGGTTGGGGCGAAGGTCTGAAAGAAGTCCACACCCTCGCGCTGACTGAAGCCTCTAGCGACGTAGTGCGCCTTGAACACAGGCGGCTCTCCAGGGGGGCGCTTCACGTTGAAGAGCCACCGGCCATCGATTACGTTCATTCCAGGTGGGGGAACTGCGTCGACGTAGGTGCCGGTGAATCTCCAAGATGCCATCTTCTGCTCCATGACACCTATCCACTGAGAGGCCCAGTGTCCCGAGGTCGCCTCAGCGTAAGTGCGAAGGGTCGGGATGTCAAAGGTGTCGGATTCATCCTAAGGGACTAGCAGCATGGAACAGAGATAGGGAGCAGCCTCAGACAGGAAAACAAGCTCGTACTGCCTGTCCTCTAGGACGTCACTACCAAGGGCAGGAGCACCCCCGACGGACGGAGGGCAGGCAGGGCCAGAGACCAGAGCTGTGGCGTAGTCAAGGCAGCGGGTAGAGACGAAGTCAATGATAGCAGCGACAAGAGGGTCAAGACTTGAGACAGGAACAGAGGGGTCGGTAAAGAGGGAGGCAAGGACCCTAGGAACAAGAGGATGAGCGGCGAGAAGGTAGTCAGACAGAGGAGGGGGAGCGACGATGGAGGAGGCGAGGGGAGGAGGGGGGGATGAGACGTGTGGGAACAGAGCAACATGGGGTGAGAGCGCTTGACAGGAGAGACATGACGAGCACAAGAGGGATGGCGAGACCAGAAGTGGGACGGAGGCATCAGGTCAGGAGATACATGAGGGGACACAAGAGGGGAACGAGGGGAGAAACGAGCCGGGGACGAGTCCGGCGGAGGAAACACAGGGCCGTAGACAAGCAGGGAGGCGGCGGCGGGAAAGGCGCAGGCAGGTGGCCAAGGGAGGGAAGGCCAAGCAGGCGAAGGGCGGACACCAGCGGTGACTGCTGCTACTGCTGCTCCACGCCGACACCAGGACCGCATTTGCACCACGGCTAACTCCGGAACGCTCCACTCTAGCACCCCTAGAACGAGAACCCTCTCGAGCACCGATGCCACCCCCGAGACCGCCGGGACAAGCCACGACAGTAACCCCAGGACTAGCACCCCCAGAACGAGAACCCTCTCCGGCACCAGTGCCACCCTCAGGAACGCCGGGATAAGCCACGACAGGAACCCCAGGACTAGCACCCTCCTCAACGCCCGCACCCCCAGAGTCCATTGACGGCTGCTGCTGCGGCTGCGACGACGGTTGCGGCTGCTGCGACGGCGAAGGAGGAGACACCGGGGGAGCCACATGTGGCAAAAACTACGCCGCGGGGCCACAAGAGTCAGCAGACTCCTCGTCCGGGACAACCGACGGGAGGGGAGTGATGTGAGACACACCAGACGGAGCAGGACAAGGAGGGAGGGGAGCAAGGGCAACCGGGGGAGTGGGAACCAGAAACAGGGGCAAGGAAACCGGGAGACCTCGGTAGGGAAAGCGGTGGTAAGAGGAAACAGACTAGTCGAAATTGACGTTACGGGAGTGAAAGAAGCGGTGAGACGGCGAGTGGTAAAAGTGCCAGTCAGACGAGTCAAGGGGGAAATCGAGGAAGACACAGAGGACATTGCGGGTAGTAAGCTTGTCCGTGCCAGAGGCACGAACGTGAGCAAGGCAACCCTAGACATGGATCGCGGACGCGTCACTTGGGAACCCGGTCCAAAAAAAGGTCGGCGAAATGTGCGGTCGCTGGGAGTGCGGCCACAGGTTAAGCTGGTGAGCGGCGTAGCGAACAGTGAACAGCCACAGAAAATGGGGTGCACCGGCATAGATCATGGAGGTAGGAGCCATCTCCATGACCAAGCCGATGCGTTGCTCAGCGACCCGATTCTGCTGTTGGGAGTCGTGTAGGGTGTACGACTGGGTGGTGCCCTCCGCACGACAGAATTGTCCAAGCCTACCAGAGGCAAACTCGCTGCCGCGGTCGGAATGGAGACACAGCACAGGGAGACTGCGGTGGAGGCGCGTAGCTATAACCCACAGGATAAGAACGCCAGGCATATCGGCCTTCCGCTCCAAGGGAAACACCATGGTGTAGTGTGTTTAGTCGTCGACGAGAACTAGAAAGTGGCGTTCGCGACGCGAGGCCGCCATGGACGGGGGCCGGGCCCCAGACGTCCAGGTGCAGGGTCTGAAGTGGTGCGGTGGTAGGGCGAAGCGAGGAGGAGTGAGGGGCACGGCACAGTTGGCCCTCGACGCAGGGAGTGCACAGCGGTGCAGGCGAGGGAGGGAGGGCAAGGAGCGACGCAGGGAGACCTAGGGCGAGACGGTGCTGAGACATATAACGCAGACACGGGAGTGCAGGGTGACCTAGGCGGTGGTGCCACAGAAGCGACGGGTGATTGAGCGACCGACACGAGCAAGCCGTAGCGACCTGGGTAATGCAGGACATGCGGAGGACGTGCCCACCAAGGGGGAAGCAGTGTCCAGCGTAAAGAGGCCAGACACCGGGTCCCGGGGGAACGTCGCAAGGGGGGAACCTGAGGCGGCCTCGGTACAGACAGCGTACCTCTCGTGACCAGGGAACGTAGTGGTGATGTCGAGGTCCTGAAGACAGGCGACACCAACTAGGTCCTTGGAGAACGAAGGGATGTGCAGGCTTATAAGAAAACCTGAGGGAATTGCTGGTCAGGGAAGGGTAGTGTAGCTATGGGCAATGACAGGACCAGATGAGGGGTCAGCAAGTGCGACAGCGGCAAGCGCGGCAAGCGGCGAGTTTGGAGTGTGGTCGCGGAAGAAGCAGGGAGACGCGTCGGAGTCAAGCGTAAAGGAGAGAGATGTGGTAGTTGCGGCCGGCGGAGGAGCAAGCGTGGAGCCAAGACTAAACAAGGCAGAAGGTCCTGCGCCTGACGCAGCAGGGGAGTCTGGACTACACACAGGAGGCACACCTAAACTAGGCAACACTGGGCAATAAGTTCCGGACACACTAGAAGCATCAGCATACAGGGAATGTAGAGCAGAACAAATCTGATCCATGTCTAAATCAAAGACAGACACACCGTGGCGCAGCAGACTGGGCCAGTCAAGAAGGTCCGGCGCCGGGCCGAAGCGGCGACGAAAGAGGTCTTTGAGGCGGCGGAGGCAGCGGGCGGTAGGGTGCGGGCGACCACACACAGTGTCGCGGAAGGGGCCAGTCTGGAGCTGGTACTGGCAACCCGTAGCGTCAGAGCTGCCTCCCGACGCCAAGCTGCGTGCGCCGTCAACGCGGCCACCACCACCAGAGGCACCGGGCCACCCCGGCGAGAGGCGGCCCCACAACTGCTGCAGTTGCGACTGCTGCTATTGCGGCTGCTGCTGTTGCTGCTGCTCAGGGGCACCAGCCCCGGTCCCCTCGTCGGAACCACTGTCCCCGCCCCCACCACCCCTACCT
This sequence comes from Closterium sp. NIES-67, assembly GCA_027943415.1. Classification (NCBI taxonomy): domain Eukaryota; kingdom Viridiplantae; phylum Streptophyta; class Zygnematophyceae; order Desmidiales; family Closteriaceae; genus Closterium; species Closterium sp. NIES-67. The sequence continues at coordinate 93,146 of BQMB01002229.1, read as the reverse complement.
CCACCACGCCCTCCCTTGGGGCGGCGGCCCTGACGCGGGCGCGACTGTGCGGAGACCGCAATGGCGGTCTCAGCGGCAGGGGCTGTGTTTGCGACAGCTGCAGACACGCCAGCGTAGGTGAACTGGGAGGGCACATAACCCTGAAAGATAGGGACTGCCGCAGTACCGCCCGACTGAGCGATAGTGCGCTGGCGAGTCTCTATCTCAGACAGGGCGCTGACAAAGGCGGTAAGGGTGAGGTCACGTGGGTGCTGACTAAGGAAGTGGTCGCGGGCAGTAGCTAAGCGGTCCAGAAGGCGCATGGCAATGAGGTACAGGGTAGCGCAGAATGGCGGGGGGAAGGTAGTGAGCTGGGCGTCAGTGCTAGCGGCGCGGTAGCTAGCCTCTTGTGCATGGAGGTGAGTGGCTAGGTCAACGACAGTGGGGAAAGCGGAAAGATCAGGTAACAGCACAGGGAGGATCAGGCGACCAACAGAGGCGGAGGCAGGAGTGGAGTAGCGCTCAACTACTGCTTCTAAGAAATCTTGGGCATTTGCGACAGCAGTGAAGCGCGGACGCTCAGACAGGGGAAGAGCATGACTAATGGCTAGCTGCGCTACGACATCGCAGGAATCCCAGACAGCGCGAGCAAGTGCAGTAGCAGAAAAGGCCTCACGCTGAGCAGTGGTGGGATCATGCGCGGGGGGGCGGGGAAGCAAGCCATCAACATGCACATCCAGGGAGTGCCCATCTTGGCGCTGACCTGTGAGGTGACGGCGGAGATCGACGAGCCAGGGTTCCCCATGCTCTGCACCTGTGGCCCTTTCCCAATCCTGATCACTTCAGAGTACGAATTTAGGGATCCTGAAAATTTCAGACTTGTTGCTAACCCACTACTGAGTTTCCAAAGCATAGCGCGTACAGACCCTGAACCAGATGTACCTGCAACCCAGAAAATTTCGGCGAAGTCCCCGAACGCTAGAGACATTCCCCACACACCCCACAACCCATCGAAAAATTCGGCCAAGTCCCCAAACGCTAGAGACATCCCCCCCACACCCCACAACCCGTCAAAGATTTTGGCTAAGTCCCCGAACGCTAGAGACACCCCCCACACACCCAACAACATATCAAAAATTTCAGCTAAGTGGGGTTATCAGACAGTCACCCAAATGTTAGTAACTCAGCCACTAACCACTAATTTAAAAGGGCTTGTTACTAGCGGGTCAGTGCGCCCATAGTCCCCCATGCTCTGCACCTGTGGCCCTTCCTCGAGGATCTTCTCAAGGGTAACCCCAGCGGGTCACTCGACACCCCCCCTCGCTGGGATAGGTGGAAGACACGAGCGCCTCTGCAGCGCTAGCACTGGGAATTGAACCCGAGTCACCAACCCTATGATACCATGTCAAAAACTCAGTCACTAACCACTGAGTTAAAAGGGCTTGTTAATAGTGGGTCAGTGCACCCATAGCCCCCCAGGCTCTGCACATGTGGCCCTTCCCCGAGGATCTTCTCAAGGGTAACCCCAGCGGGTCACTCGATACCAAACAACACAAAATTTTGGCTAAGTGAGAAACAGAACTATAACAGATATGAGGGTGAGTTCGGCACGGGGAGAAGGCAAGAAAAATGGAGGGGAAAGGGGGAGATCGAAACGGATGGAAGGGGGGAAGCGAAACGGAGGGGGAGGGGGGATCGAAAATGGAGGGGGGGGGGGGGGGGATCAAAACTACCCGTAGGGAGAGAGGGCAAGCTGGGCGAATAGAGCGGTGGGAGAAACTTCGCGCCCTTGCAGCGCCTCGGTTGGGAGATCTTGGACGCCAATCTTTAGCGACCATCGAACGGTCGAAACATGTCGAAACGATCGCAATCGATCGAGGCCGTCAAATTTTGATAGACTTTCAGTTGACCAAACGGGCAACGGACGAGAATGTCCCTAAACGGGACGACTATTACAAAATAGTTGTTTCGTCTCTCCCTGTCTAGGGGCCAAAACATTTTCATGCTTTGGCATCGTCGTCAGTATCCTTCAAACCACGGGCTAAAATAGCAAAGGGGGGCTTCAAGTGAGCCCCCCTTGAAGTGGGGGCGCTTTTGAAAAAAGTTGGATTGCCAGGGTAAAACTGCCAAGGAAGTTTTGGGGCAGCTGGGCAGATAGGAACCTACCGTGATCCGCACCTGCGGGAGAAAAGTCGATTTCGGAACGCGTGCGACGACTTCCCCAAAGCCACGCGCAACAGTTTCCCTGGGAAAGAGCGTAGCAACTAGGGCGTGTTCCTTTGAGTGAACCTTTCCCAAGACCACTCTCGAAATTTTGAAGACATAGGGCTAGGACGTACCTTGCAACGAATCATAGGCAATTGCGCCCAGTGAGAACATGCTACGAGCTGAAAGTGTGGAAACACTTCACCGTACGCGCCAAAATACTCGGGATCGAAACAATGTAACTCTTATTTTTTACATTTGGATCATTACCTACTTTACTATTTTCTAGTTCACATTTATCATTCGTGGTCCTTGGAGCTACCTTGAGCATGCGGAAAGCAAGTGAATCACAAAGTGGTTCTTGTTTTCATAGGTTGCACTGCTGTTTTTTTTAATTTATAATGAATATATGCTAAGTAAAAAAGTTTTCCTCACCTTCATTGCCTAAGAGATGCTGACCAAACCCTTGGTGACGAGGTTCTCAAACTGAAACGGTAGCCTGCATACCCTCACTGGTCCGAAAAAAAAGGGGGAGAATAAAAAACAGGGTAAATGGTGGGTGACAAGAAGAAGCATAGGGCAATGGGAGAGTACCTGAGCAATGGGGTGAACAGTAGGGTTGAAGGGGAAGGTGGTTGAGAGATGGGGAGTGCAGATGGCAAAACCAGCAACAGCATGGGAGTGAAGCTGAGGGCATAAGTGAAAGGGGAGGGAAGATAGGGGAAAGGCTTGACAGGGTGGGAGAAAGGGGAGGGGAGATGGGTGAAAGGATGGGAGAGGGGAGTGAGGTAGGGAAATAAAGTTCCTGCCTTGACAACAAGGGAACGCAGCACAGGAAAGAGCGGGGGGGCAGCAGAGAGCGGGGAAACAGCAGAGAGCGGGCGGACGGCAGAGAGCGGGCGGACGGCAGAGAACGGGGGGGCGGCAGAGAGAGAGGGGATGGCAGAGAGCGGGGGGGCGGCAGAGAGAGAGGGGACAGCAGAGAGCGGGAGGGCGGCAGAGAGCGGGGGGACGGCAGAGAGCGGGGGACAGCAGTGAGCGGGGGGGCGGCAGAGAGAGGGGGGACGGCAGAGAGCGGGGGGACGGCAGAGAGCGGGGGGAAGGCAGAGAGCGGGGGGTTGGCAGAGAGCAGGGGGACAGCAGAGAGCGGGGGGATGGCAGAGAGCGTGGGGATGTCAGAGAGCAGGGGGACGGCAGAGAGCGGGGGGAAGGCAGAGAGCGTGGGGGTGGCAGAGAGCTGGGGGACGGCAGAGAGTGGGGGGATGGCAGAGAGTGAGTGGAGGGACAAGGGTGTAAGGGATAGGTGAGAATATGGATCCCTGGGGTAAGGGGAGTAGGGATGGAGAGATCAAGCAAAAGATTGTTGAGGGAGAGGGTTACGATTGGAGAAGGTGAGGGAGAATTGAGAGGGGATGAGACCTCGAGAGGGTAGAGAATCCAGAGACGTAGGAGGGGACAGCACGGGGCAGACAAAAAGCTGTACAGTCTTGAAACCCAGAGATTAAACCACTCTTCCCCCTCCCAGCATTCCCCTTCTCCCTGACCTTTGTACCCCCTCTCCTTGCCCTCTGTACCGACTGCCTTCGCCCTTTGTACCCCCTCTCCTTGCCAGGCTGTGGGAGAGGATGGGTGGGTAGGAAATACAGGAACGTGAAAGGGCACATGACGGGGCCTATCTCCTAACATTCCGTTTTTCCAGACCCCCGTCTCCAGTTCTGTCCCCCTATATCCATGCCTTCCCTTTTCCATTCACTCCTACCAAGAAGCCTACCTTTCTCCCACCTTTCCTTTCATCTCCCGCCCCCTATATCCATGCCTTCCCTTCCCCTCCCCCCCCTCCCACACCTCCCAGCCTACTTTTATCCAGCCCTTCCTATTCCACTCCCAAATTCCATGACTTCCTGAACCCTCACAGCGTGCATGGTTTTACCCTCAGTTTGCTCTCATTCTTCCATAAACCCCTTCTAGTTCACGCCACCCGCTCATTCCGCCCTCCTCGCCCTCCTATGCTGCTCGCCTCTCCCCCTTATGCCGCTCGCCTCTCCCCACCTATGCCACTCGCCTCTCCCCCCCTATGTTGCTCGCCTCTCCTCCTTATTCCTATCGTCCCCTCCCCTCATTCTGCACGCTTGGCTACATGAGTTCTAGAACAGTCTCCCTATCTCCCCGTGTCCCTATCTTCTAGGCGCCCTCTCTCCCATTCAGCCCCCTCTTTCCCACATGCCGCCCATCTCTCCCACCTTCCGCCTCCCTTTCCCCCCATTCCGCGTGTCTCTTCCCCCCATTCCACATACCTCTTTCCCCCATTCGCACACGCTTTCTCCCCATCCTGCCTACCTCTTTTCCCCCTTTACATACCTCGTTCCCCCGTTCCGTCAAGCACTTTCCCCATTCCGCACACCTCTTTCCCCCATTCCGCCTACCCCTTTCCCCCAGTTCGCCTATCTCTATTCCATATCCCACATACCTCTTTGTAAGGCGACAAGTCTGCTGTCGTAACGGGGTTCACTCTGCGCCGCTGGCTGAAATTCGTCGAGCCTAACTCGCTTATCTATCTCGTCGAACCAAACTCGTTTAGCCTAACTCGTTGAGCCTATCGCCTCGAGCCTAACTCGTCGAGCCTTTTTCGTCGAACCTAACTCGTTTCCCTCTCTTCAAACCGTCACTACTGCATTTCTGCTCGTTATTGTCGAAACTAAAACATTATACACGTAGGGGGGACTGTTCAAGCCCCGCAAAACCTGCGGCGATTTTTTTGGATAGGTGTCAAGACCGCTCTGGCTTCCTAAGCTAGTCTACGTGTGAGAATAGTCTACGACTAGAATCTAGTAGCACACCTGGGGCTCACTTGAAACCATGGGCTGTGACAGGTGGTCGCACGCCTTTCTTTTTGGTTTAGCCATGCGACCCTCGGACTCGTCGCATCATGTTCCTTTCTGGGTTTACAATCTGTTATGCATCGTCAGCGAATCAGTGTGGGCTGCAAGTTCACAGCATTTGTTTTTTCGAGTCTGGGAAAATGCACCAGTGGAAGTCGGTTCCTTTTCCCTGACCGCAAAAAGAACCCAATTTTCAAGTGCACCCCCCCTTTGCTATTCTAGCCTGTGGTTTTAAAAGTTTCGTAAACTTCCATCTCTTTTTTTTTTTAACTCTGGTTGTACTCGCTGGACTCTGAGAAAATCAGACAAGCTTAGTTCTGGACTCTGACGTTTCAGAGTACCGAAATTTTGGCTGAAGGCACTTCATACTTTTTCTTTCTTTCTTTCTTTCTTTTTCGGGGGGGGTTGGCTCAGAGTAGCTTTTTTTGAAACATCAGCCCTGGCAGGAGGGACCAGCGGGGCGCGAGGGCCGAGCGGGGCATGAGGGGCGTTAAGGGGCCAGCGGGCGCGCGAGGGGCCGGTCGGGGCGCTAGGGCCAGGCGGGGCGCGTAAGGGACCAGCGGGGCGAGAGACTAGCGGGGCGCGCTAACAGGGCTGGCGGGGCGCTGAGGAAGAGCGGGGTGTTAGAAAGAGAGAATGAATGGACTAGTGTGAGAAACCTAGAACACGTACCTGTTGGGGTTGTACTCACTAGAAGCACACACCTAGGCTAGCCTATAACCTCCACATATAGGATATGTATAAGTTGACACACCCCCTAGGCTAGAGAAGGGGTGGTGCTAAGCAAGAAGCACACATCTCAGGGTGGCACTACTAGTCCAACCACTGAGGTAGGGGTCCTGAGACCAGTCAGTAAGAGTACAAGCAAGACTAAAGCAAGCCAGGGCGGCACTACAAGTCCAGCCACTGGAGGTAAGGCCACAAGGCCAGCCAGACAGGTATATATAATAGAGAGTACACAATCAGGGTCCTAACAGGTGAGTAGCTACAGGAACAAGACCAAGCTGTACACAGTGCCGCTGATGAACTTTAGGTGCAAGCGCCTTAGTAAAGATATCAGTTGTGTTGGCACCTGAGGCTAAGTGAACTACGCGGACCTGGCGACGCTGCTGTAGCTCGCGCAGGAGGAAGTACCGCAGCTGGATATGCTTCGCTCTGCCCTCAAGCCAAGGCTCCTGACATAGGAGAATCATGGCCCTATTGTCAGCGTACAGGACCGGGGCAGAGCTAGGCCGCTCACCTAAGTCTGTGAGCAAGAAGGTCAGCCAGCGGAGCTCCTGTGCCGCCATGGCACCGGCGTAAATCTCAGCCTCACAGCTGGACTGAGCAGCAGACAACGAGCGAGTGGATCTCCAACAGATAGCACCCGAACCAAGGCTAAAACAGTAGCCTTACGACGACCTGAGTGTCTCAGAGTCGTTTGCCCAAGAAGCGTCTGTGTGCCCAGTGAGGACCACCGGCCTGTGTCCTCCTAGCACTAACCCCATGCCTGATGTACTTGCTAGATATCGCAAAACCCTCTTAGCGGCCAACCAGTACTGTGGTCGGTGTCTGCCAGTGGCCACAAAGCAAGCCAGGATGCTGAGAGGGTATGCGAGATCTGGGCGAGTGCAAGTCATCAGGTACATGAGGCAACCCACCAGCTCTTCGTAGGGGCCACTTGGCTCTACTGGCTCCTCAGGAACGGGAGCGGAGAGCCCATGGTCTACAGGTAGAGGTGTGGGCTGTGCGGAGGAGAACTGAAGACCGAACCTCTGAAGGACCTGACGCACCAAGTGTGACTGTGTCAGAGTGATGGTGCGTGCTGCTCTGTCCCTAGAGATCTGGAGGCCAAGATAACGACGCAGCTCTCCAAGGTCAGTGCAGGTGTGTCTCTTCAGCAGCTCTGCCTTTACGGAGGCCAGTGCGTCCCTGTCAGCAGTAGCGAAGATCAGGTCGTCTACGTAGACAAGGATGTAGAACGGAGTCCGGCCGGAACGCACAAACAGCGAGGGGTCAGCAGAGGACGGAAAGAACTGCAGGTCTGCTAGCGTGGCACGCAGCGTATCGTGCCACTCGTGGGTAGCCTGGCGTAGGCCGTAGACCGGGCGCCTGAGAAGCCACTGGGTCCTAGGGGGGAAGGTGCCAGTGAAGCCCTGTGGTCGACGCAGGTAGACCTGCTCGTGTAGGCTGCCCTGAAGAAAGGCAGTAGAGAAGTCAAGGGAGTGAAGCTCGTAGTCGCGCTGTGCTGCTACGTGTAGCAGCGCCCGAAGAGTGGTCATCTTCGGGGTCGGGACGAAGGTCTGGAAGAAGTCAAACCCCTCGCGCTGGCTGAAGCCTCTGGCCACGTAGCGCGCCTTGAAGACAGGTGGCTCTCCAGGGGGGCGCTTCACCTTGAAGAGCCACTGACCATCGACTACGTTCACCCCAGGCGGGGGAACTGCGTCGACGTAAGTGCCGGTGGACCTCCAAGATGCCATCTCCTGCTCCATGGCAGCTATCCGCTAAGAGGCCCAAGGTCCCGAGGTGGCCTCAGCGTAAGTGCGAGGGGTCGGGATGTCGAAGGCGTCTGGGCCACCCTCTGGGACTAGGAGCATGGAGCAGAGATGGGGAGCGGCCTCGGAAAGGAAAGCAAGCTCGTACTGCCGGTCCTCTAGAACGTCACTGCCAAGGGCAGGTGCACCCCCGACGGACGGAGGACGGGCAGGGTCAGAGAACAGAGCAGTAGCGTAGTCAAGGCGGCGGGTAGAGGCGAAGTCAGCGACAGCCGCGACAAGCGCGTCAAGGCGCGAAACAGGAACAAACGGGTCTGTAACAAGAGAGGCAAGAACCCGAGGGACAAGGGGACGAGCGGCACGGAAATAGTCAGACAGCGGGGGAGGTGCAACAACAAGCAATGAGGGAGGAGTCGACGGGAGGAGGGGAGGACGAGACGAGTGGAAACGAAGCAACATAGGGTGGGAGCGCATGACAGGAGAGACGGGACGAGCACGTAAGGGACGGCGAGACAAAACGTGGGACGGAGGTGTAGGGTCAGGAGACAGCGGAGGGGACACAAAAGGGGAACGAGGAGGAAGACGGGCGGGAGACGAGTCTGGCGGTGGGAATACAGGGCCGGAGACAGGAAGGTGAGAAGGTGGTGGGGGAGACACCGGCGAGCGGTTGGGGGAGGGAAGGCCGAGCAGGCGAAGAGCGGAGACCGGCGGCGACGGTTGCGGCGGCTGCTGTGGCGGCTGGTGCTCGACCCGCGGATCGGCAGGGGCACGACGGCCGCTGGGAGAACACTCAAAAGCAGCACCCCCAGAACCAACACCCCCAGAGCGAGAACCCCCTTCAGCACCGGCGGCACCCCCAGGCCCGCCGGGAGAGACCACGCCAGGGGCCGCAGGACGAACACCCTCCTCAACGCCAGCACCCCAAGAGGCCAAGAGTGGCAGCGGCGGCAGCGGCGGCTGCGACGGCGGCGGCTGCGACAGCGGAGGCGGAGACACCGGGGAAGGGGGACGTGGCAAGGACGGGCCGGGGGGACCACCAGAGTCAGCAGACTCCTCAATGGGGACAACTGACGGGAGGGGAGAGACATGGGAGACACCAGACAGGGCAGGACGAGGCGGGAGGGGAGCAGGGGCTACCGGGAGAGAGGGAGCTAGGAACAAGGGGGGGGGAACCGGGAGACCTCGGTGAGGGAAGCGACGGTAGAAGGAGACAGACTCGTCAAAGGTGGCGTCACGAGAGTGAAGGAAGCGGTGAGACTGCGGGTGGTAGAATAGCCACTCAGACGAGTCCAGGGGGAAACCTAGGAAGACACAGGGGACAGTGCGGGCAGTGAGCTTGTCCGTGCCAGAGGCACGAACGTGAGCAAGGCAACCCCAGACGTGGAACGCAGACGCGTCACCGGGGGACCCGGTCCAAAGGAGGGTCGGCGAAACCCGCGGCCGCTGGGAGCATGGCCACAGGTTAAGCTGGTGAGCAGCGTAGCGGACAGCGAACGGCCACAGAAAATGGGGGGCATCGGCATGAATCATGGAGGTACGAGCAACCTCCATGACCAAGCCGATGCGGCGCTTAGCAACCCCATTCTGCTGTGGCGAGTCCGGCAAGGTGTACGACTGGGTGATGCCCTCCGCACGACAGAACTGTCCAAGCCGACCAGAGGCGAACTCGCCGTCACGGTCAGAGTGGACACACAACACGGGGAGACCGCGGTGAAGATGCGCAGCCACAACCCACGGGAGAAGAACGTCGGGCACGTCGGCCTTCCGCTCCATAGGAAACACCGTGGTGTAGCGCATGTAGTCATCGACGAGCACAAGAAAGTAGCGCTCACCGCGCGGTCCGGGGACGGGGGCTGGGCACCAAACGTCCAGGTGCAGGGTCTGAAGGGGAGCAGTTGTAGGGCAAAACGAGGAGGAGTGAGGGGCACGGCGGAGCCAGCCCTCGACGCAAGGCGTGCACGGTGGCGCAGTCGAGGGGGGAAGTGCGAGGAGTGACTCGGGGAGGCCTAAGACAAGACCGTGCTGAGACATGTGACGCACGAGCAGGAGAGCATAGTGACCTAAGCGGTGGTGCCACAGAAGGGACGGGTGTGTGAGGGTCCGACACGAGCAAGCTGCAGCGACCTGGGAGGATGCACCGACCGGGGGGGAAGCAGTGTCGAGGGTAAACAGACCAGACACCGGGTCCCGGGGGAACGTCGCAAGGGGGGAACCTGAGACTGCCTCGGTACAGTCAGCGAACCACTCGTGCCCAGGGAACGTAGTGGTGACGCGGAGGTCCTGAAGACGGCCGACACCAACCAGGTTCCTGGAGAACGAGGGAACGTGGAGGCCTGTAAGAGAGCCCGAAGGGAACGGCTGGACAGGGAAGGGAAGTGGAGCTGCGAGCGACGACAGGACCCGTGGAGGGGTCGGCGAGAGCGAGAACAGCAGGCGCAGCAAGCGGCGTGAGCGTGGAGCGGTCGCGGAAGAAACAGGCAGAAGCATCGGAGTCGAGAGTGAAGGACAGCGAGGCAGTAGCGGAGGCCGGGAACGGAGCTGGTGCAGAAACTAGGCTAGGCAAACTAGGCAGTCCTACGCCTGACGCAGCAGGGGAGGCTAAGCTACACAAGGGTGCTACGCCTAAACTAGAGTACACAGGGTAATAAGATCCAGCAACACTAGAAGCCTCAGCATACAAGGCATGCAAAGCAGCACCTATCTGATCCATATCTAAATCAAAGATCGGCACGCCCTGGCGAAGCAGGCTGTGCCAGTCGGGGAGGTCCGGGGCCGGGCCAAAGCGACGACGAAAGAGATCGTCGAGGCGGCGGAAATAGTGGGCGGTCGGGTGCGGGCGGCGGCACAGAGTGCCGCGGAGAGGCCCGGTCTGAAGCTGGTACTGGCACGTCACACCAACGGAGCTGCCGGTAGACGCCAAGCTGCGCGGGCCACCGCCACGGCCACCACCTACGGAGGTGCCGGGCCAACCCGGGGTGAGGCGAGCCCACGGCTGGGGCTAGGACAGCTGCTGCGACGACTGCGGCTGCTGCGACGGCTGCTGCGGCTGCTCCTGCTGCTGGGGCGACGGCTGCTGCTCTTGACTAGCTGAGGCAGTCCCCTCAGTAGAACCACTGTCCCCGGTACCACCACTACTACAACCAGCTCCATCACCACGCCCTCCCTGGCGGCCACGACCGGCGCAGCGCGAGCGCTGCTACGGGTGTACCGCAGCTGCAGTCTTGGTCAGAGGGGTCGCAGTGGCGACCGCAGCCGAGACGTCAGTAAACGTGCACTGGGAGGGGGCACAGCCGTGAAAGATAGAGACTGCCGGCGCACCGCTCGATTGAGCGATAGTGCGCTGGCGAGTCTCGATTGCGGTCAGGGCGGTAACAAAGGCTGGCAGGGTGAGATCACCCGGGTGCTGGCTAAGGATGTGGTCGCGTGCACTAGCAAGGCGGTCAGGCAGACGCATGGCGATTAAGTAGAGGGTCATGCAGAAGGGGGGAGGGAGCGCAGTGAGCTGGGCAGCAGTGCTAGCAGTGCGGTAGCGAGACTCTAGGGCGCGCAGGTGAGTGGCAAGGTCAGCAACAGTAGGGAAGGAAGCAAGGTCTGGGAAAAGCATAGGGAAGAGCAGGCGGCCTGCAGTAGCGGAGGCAGGCGTGGAATAGCGAGAAACAACAGCTTCTAAGTAAGCCTTGGCTATATCAACTATAGCAAAACGCGAACGCTCAGACACAGGGAGGGCGTAACTGATAGCGACGTGAGCAACTGCATCGCGAGAATCCCAGACGGCACAGGCAAGTGCAGCAGCAGAGAAAGTCTCACGCTCAGCAGAGGTGGGGTCAGCAGGGAGGGGAGCGAGCACAGGGGGGCGAGGGAACAAGCCATCAATATGGAGAACCAAGGAGTGCCCATTCTGGCGCTGACCTGTAAGTTGACGGCGGAGATCGGACAGCCAGGCGGCGAAGTCAACCGCATGGCCCTCAGCGTCCAGGCGGAGTACGAAGTCAGCCATCGTGCAGGGTCAGCGACACAGGGACACAGCGGCACAGCTCCACATGACACAGCGGCACAGGGACACAGCAGCACAGCTCCAGGGGGACGTCTGCAGGACGCTCCAGCGCTGGCAAGCAGAAGACACGAGGCCGGAGACCTGAGGAACCGTGCCGAGCAGAAGACACGGAGCCGCAGGAGCCAGGCAGGCACTGGGAGCTGCGGGCCGCAGGAGCCGGGCAGGCGCTGGGTGGGGCCGGGCGGGCGGTGTGGGACGGGCGGGCGCAACAGGCCGAGCGGGCGCTAGCAGGGGCCGGGCGGGCGTTGTGGAGGGGCACGGCGAGCGGTAGAGGGGGCCGGGCGGGCGCTAGGAGGGGACGGCTAGGAGCGGGCGCGAACGGCCAGAGGGCCGGCTAGGGGCGGACGCAACGGCCAGGGGGCCGGCTAGGGGCGGGCACAACGGCCAGGGGGCCAGCTAGGGCCGGGCGCGACGGCCAGAGGGCCGGCTAGGGCCGGGCGCGAACGGCCAGAGGGCCGGCTAGGAGCGGGCGCGAACGGCTTGAGGGCCGGCTAGGAGCGGACGCAACGGCCAGGGGGCCAGCTAGGGGCGGGCGCAACGGCCAGGGGGCCGGCTAGGGGCGGGCGCGACGGCCAGGGGGCTGGCTAGGGGCGAGCGCGACGACCAGGGGGCGGGCTAGGGGCGGACACGACGGCCAGGGGACCGGCTAGGGGCGGACGCGACGGCCAGGGGGCCGGCTATGGGCGGACGCGACGGTCAGGGGGCCGGCTAGGGGCGGACGCGACGGCCAGGGGGCCAGCTAGGGGCGGGCGCGACGGCCAGGGGGCCGGCTAGGGGCGGAAACGACGGCCAGGGGGGCTAGCTAAGGGCGGGCGCGACGGCAAGGGGGCCAGCTAGGGGCGGACGCGACGGCCAAGGGGCCGGCTAGGGGCGGACGTGACGGCCAGGGGGCCGGCTAGGGGCGGACGCGACGGCCAGGGGGCCGGCTAGGGGCGGACGCGACGGCCAGGGGGCCAGCTAGGGGCGGGCGCGACGGCCAGGGGGCCGGCTAGGGGTGGACGGGACGGCCAGGGGGGAGGGGGCCAGCTAGGGACGGGTCACGAGGGCGGCTAGAGCCTAGGGCGGAAGCGTGGGCGGGCGAGAGGAACCGAACCTACTCATGATACCATGTTAGAAAGTGAGAATGAATGACTAGTGTGAGAAACCTAGAACATGTACCTGTTGGGGTTGTACTCACTAGAAGCACACACCTATGCTAGCCTATAACTTCTACATACAGCATACGGTATGTATAAGTTGACAGCTAGGGCCAGGCGGGGCGTGTAAGGGACCAGCGGGGCGAGAGACTAGCGGGGCGCGCTAACAGGGCTGGCGGGGCGCTGAGGAAGGGGGCGCACTAAGGGAACGGCGGGGCACTAGGCTACGGCGAGTGCGGAAGCGGGTGGGCGGACCTAACTGTTAAATTAGATATTGTGTTATATAATTGATAGGCTTGGTAGGTTACCGAAATCTACTGTAGAGGATACAAACAACTCCCTCCTTGTATGCCTCTTGTTGGAAATACCTCTAGGACTTGAGCGTTTCTGAAGTGTAACACCACACTCGAGGAAGGTCGTAACGGGTACGCGAGTCAACGGAGGTTACACGAGGGGATGGACAAACAACACGAAAGGACTCGAAGGGTCGCAACTGGAGGTTGCAACTGACAGTTACAACTGCAAAGATGGTAACCGACGCGACAATCGAGTCGCTGTGCGACTCGATAACCGCTCTTTCAACTGTATTCGACAACTGCTTTACCTTCCTACTTTCTATATATTGCTGTATGCTTGTTCCTTTAATCAATCACTTGTTCTCATATACTAGTACAAGGGTTTAACTACCTCAACTTCCACTGCACTACTCAAGTCTTTTACAACTGGGACTTAGTCTCTGGAAAGATCCTAAGGGCATTTCTCAGCCCAACACCTCTCTTCCTAGTCTCTCTCTTTTCTCTCAACTTTCTCCTAGCTAAACCTCATGCCATTACATGGCTTCCTAGCTAGCTACCTTAGCTTAACATGGTTTCAGAGCAGGCCCCTTTCGCTCTGGCCTTCTCCTCACGCTTCCGCAGCGTACTCGCCCCCTTCCCCCCCCCCCTCGTCAAGCCGCGCCGGCGCCGGCCCGTCACTCTGCCCCGGCCCCATCTCGCCACGCCGGCCTCGCTAGAACGCGCCGGCCCCGCCACTCCGCGCCGGCCCCGTCCCTCCACGCTGGCCCCGTCACGCCGTGCTGGCCCCGTCACCCCGCGCTGGCCCCGTCACTCCGCGCTGGCCCCGTCACGCCGCGCTGGCCCCGTCACGTCGCCGTGCCTCAGTGCCTCAGTGCCGCCGTCCCGCCATGCCTATAGCTTCTACAGATAAACATATGTATAAGTTGTCAAACCTCAGGCCCAATCAGTGCAAAAAGCATCTACCATTTCTACTCAAAGTCTGCAGTGTTGGCGTCCGTCTCATTGATGCTCTGATTTCTTCTTCCCCAGGACGTACCCACCATCCTCTGAACCAGGGACAAACAATGGAGTACAGAGCGGTACAGCGGGATACAGCGGGGTGTAGAGGGGTACAGAGGAAATTATAAATGAATTGAGGGGAGCAGAGGGGGGCAAGAGCGGCACAGAATGGTACAGATGGCTTAAAACCCGCGGCCCAAATTGTTCATGTGCAGAGCATATGAAAAATGGAGGCAGCACCCAAAAATGGGTTATACGAAACACACGGAGAAATCGCGAGGGTGTTCCTTCTCGCAAATTGAAAAATGTTCGTGGACCGTCAGATTCGCCAGCAGGCAGTTCGACGGTTGAGATTACGCGGCGAATCACTGGTGGTGCACTGGAGTAACGAATTGGCTTTGAGGGCCGTCAGATGGAAATCTAAATGGAAATGGACGGCCGAAAAACGCGCTGCACCTGGAGTCCCTAACTGCTTGGCGCCCTGAACTTGAAAGCCACCCCTGACTGACGAGAGCCACGTTACCCCACCCGACCCCCACGAAAGCAAGACTTTCAAACGCACTGCGTTTGAAGGCCGCGCCTTGTAATTTGGGCCGTGGGTTTTAAGAGGAGTACAGAGCATAGACGCTTGCAGAAGGGGTGTTGCTTATGTAAATCCCACTGATAAGCAGCACTACAAACAATGTGGGCTCCAGCCCCAAATCTCCTCCCTCCCAGCCCTAACCTATCTACCATTTTTTTCGTCAGCCCCTTCTCCCCCCCCTCTCACCCCCCTCCCCCCCTCAGCCCCCCCCAAATCTCCTCCCTCCCAGCCCTCACCTACCTACCACTTTTTCGTCAGCTCCATGTCTATAACACCATCCCCGCTCTCACCCCTTCCGCTATAACGGGCTGTATCTCGCTACAATCACACCCACGATCGCCGCTTCCTCCGATCTCCTTAACCCCCCTTCCCTTCTCCCCTTATCCCCCCCAGCCCTTACCCGCCACTGTTTGTCGGATCCACGTCTCTAGCGCCATCCCAGCTTCCTGCCCCGCCCGTATCTCGCTACAGTTCCCCCGTCCCCCATCCCCCCCTCCCCCAGCCCTTACCCGCCACTTTTTGTCGGATCCATGTTTCTAGCGCCATCCCCGCCCGTACCTCGCTATAGCCCCCCCCTCTCCCCCACCTCAACCCCCTCGTCCCCACAAGTCCGACTCCCCCCCCTCCCCCCCCTCCCCCCCCAGCCCTTACCTGCCACTTTTTGTCGGATCCATGTCTCTAGCGCCATCCCTGCCCCCAGCCCCGCCGCTATAACCGCGCCGTATCTCGCTATAGTCACACCCCACGACCGCCGCGGGAAGAAGTACACCGGGGGAGCCGCGCGCAGCCGTGCGCCGCGCCTCCGCTCCGCCGCCTGCTCCTCCGCCTGGCGGAGCACCTCCTCCGCGGAGAAGCTCTCCGCCACTGCGACTCCGCCTTCCGCTCCGCCTGCGCCCGCAGCGCCGCGCTGATTACCGGCGGGCGCGTTCCGCTGCACGTCGTACCAAGTCTGCGTCTTAAAGTCCGTGTATTGGCTGGATGCAGTCTCCGCGGCTCCGGGATTAGCGGTGGCACGGCCAGCCGCAGGCGTGGAAGGTTCGACTGATGCCATCGCCGCAAAGCGCGGCGACGAAAGTTTCGCGGAACTTCCGTGCTCCGCGCAAGCAGCAGCTCCTAAACTGGAGGCGATGAGATCTCAATCGACTCAACAGTCGACTTTTGAGTCACGGAAACTCAACACTCAGACATCAATGCCCCAGAGCGCGACGAGGGATTTAGCGGAAAATCCGTGCTCCGCGCAAGCAGCGCGGCTCCTACGCAGCGACAGACTTGGAACGCAACACAACGCCACGTGGCCTGAACTCGGAGTTCAACCAACACGGATCAGCCTGTATGATCCTCGGTAACCCGCAGCACCGCGACAGAATTGCAGGAAACATAATTAAACCGCTCAAAACAGGGTCTACGGTAAAGCGGATCAGTTACCAGTAACGCGTCCGCGAATCCTTCCAATCTTCCCATCCAAGCGCGCAACCTCGGTATAGAGTTATCCGCGTGAACGAGGAACACGTTCATCTATAAGCATCAATCTGATCTGACTATCCACAGCATGCACCGACTTGTACTCATATCAAGTGACTCAAACAAAAGAAACAGACCACAGGCCAGCAACCTGAAGTGGGGCTTGAACCCTCCCAAGCGTTGATGCATGGGGGGGCAATCTTGGCATCCTGCCTTCCCTCCTCCCCTCCCCACCCCTTCCATTCCCCTCTCATCCAATTCACTCCTCCAGAGCCATGACCAGTTCCTTGATCTCGGCCTTGAGAGCCCCAGGCGCTGATGCATGGCGGCGATCTTGGCGCCGATGGCATCCCTCCAACTCTCCTTCCACTCCCCTCTCCCCTCACCCATTCCCATCCCCCAATTCACTCCTCCAGAGCCATAACCAGTTCCTTGATCTCCGCCTTGAGAGCCCCCAGGCGCTGCTGCATGGGGGCGATCTTGGCGTCGATCTCCTTGGCAGGGGTCTTCCTCTCATAGGCCTCCACTGCCACTGTGTGCTTCGCTACCGCCCTCTCTGCCCGCTCCTTCTCCTTCACAACCAGCACTTGCACCTGGGGTAGGTTGGGGGGATTAAGTGGTGGCAAGCAGAGACACGGAGGGAAGTCTTAGCGTTGATCTCCTTGGCGGGGGTCTTCCTCTCATACGCCTCCACTGCCACTGCCACTGTGTGCTTGGCTACCGCCCTCTCTGCTCACTCCTCCTCTTTCACAACCAGCACTTGCACCTGGGGGCGGGGAGACGGTGAGGTGATAAGGAGGCCGGATGCATGCAGAACGAAAAGAAGGGAAGAGATGGTTTTGGAGGGGGGGTGGGGGTTGCTCGTGCAGGGGAGGCACTTACCGTGCGCACGGGACCGGCAGGGGCCTTGGGAAGAGCCTCGATCTTTTCCACCACAGCGGCAATCTCCCTCGCGCTCTCCTTCAACTCCCCCTCCACCGCCCTCCTGGCAGCCTTCGCCCCCGCCACGTCCCCGCTCCTCCCCAGCTTCACCAGACCCGCATCCAGGGACTCAATCTGGGCTGCACGATCGGCCACGAGGCGCGAGAGCCGTTGGATGAGGTCGAGGAATTCCTCGTGGTGGAGCTTGGCGAGGTAGGAGGGGGCGGTCTTGGAGATGGTGAGGTCGGAGTGGGTGTAGGCGATGAAGAGGAGGAAGAGGAGGAAGAAGGCAAGGACGAGGAGGAGGGGCTCGGTGAAAAGAGCGATGGCTGAGAACTTGTACCTCACCTGGCAGGGGGGAGGGGGGGGCGGGAGAGGGAAGGGCAAGGGAGCAGCAGAAACGGGGTGAGACAGGGAAAAGAGGGGGAAGGGAATTCCTCGTGAAGGGGGGAGGGGGGGGGACCGGCAGGGAAGGGAAGGGAAGGGAAGGGGGCGGGGAGAGGGTGGCAAGAAGAAGAGACGGTTTTGGAGATGGTGAGGTCGGAGTGGGTGTATGAGGAGGAGAGCACGAGGAGGAGAGCTCGAGGAGGAGGGGCTCGGTGAAGAGAGCAATGGTTGGGAACTTTTACTTCACCTGGTGAGGAATTGGAGGGGAAAGATAGACTGAGGGGAATGAAGAAGAAGGGCAGGGCAGGGAAGGAAGGGAAAGGGAGGGGATGGGAAGAGAGAGAGCGGCACAATAAAAGATACAAGTCCCTGGAGGAGCAGTTTTGGAGATGGTGAGGTTGGAGTGGGTGGGCTGACACATACTCGTGTCACTAACTCAGAATCCCTCGTGTCACATACTGGCACAGCGTGCTCTAATCACACCGTGTCACTCACAAACGACTTACCTGGAAGTGTTTGATCCCCTGCTCTTGCAACACCTCCCTCTTATCCCAGAAGAAAAACATATTGGGTTAGAATTGCCTTAATCTGCAAGAGGTCACATCCCATGTAAGCAGTGGTGACGCACCCACCTAAATGTGATCCCTTTAATCACAGGAGAAAAATAGCCTTCTGGGTTGACTCAAAGAGTGGGTTGTCACACCCCATGTATGCTGTGATGTCACAAAAGCACCCACCTGGAAGTGCATGATCCCCTTCTCCGGCACCACATCCCTCTTATCCAAGAGGCAGAATGGTATGTTTTGATTGTGTCACATGCGCTACAGTCAGAAAGCACCCACCTGGAAGTGCATGATCCCCTGCTCCGGCACCACATCCGTCTTATCGAGGACAACAACAGGCCTGCCCACTGTGTCCAGGTACGAGTACTTGGTCTGGAAGGGAGCGGGGGAGGGGGGGGGTTGGGAGGAAGGGGAAACGGACGGGCCGGGAGGGGGGGGAATGGGGGACACAGAAAGGGGCGGGAAAAAAATATCAGTGATCCATCCTTCTAATCAAGGACAATGACCGGCCTTCCCCCCACTGTGTACAGGTACAAGTACTTGGTCTCGATGGCTTTTGAGGCGCCTCAAAAGGCGTTCCCTCCACTAAGTACAGGTACTAGTACTTGGTCTGGAGGGGAGGAGGGATTGGAGAGATGCGGGAAACAACAAGAGATGGGGGAAACAGCAAGGGGTGGGTGCGAAATCAGTGACTCATTCTTCTTATTGAGGACAATGACCGGCCTTTCCCCCACTGTGTACAGGTACGAGTACTTGGTCTGGAGGGGAGGAGGG
The DNA here is from genome assembly GCA_027943415.1 of Closterium sp. NIES-67. Taxonomy (NCBI): domain Eukaryota; kingdom Viridiplantae; phylum Streptophyta; class Zygnematophyceae; order Desmidiales; family Closteriaceae; genus Closterium; species Closterium sp. NIES-67. Next base: position 74,435 of record BQMB01002229.1, on the reverse strand, counting down.
GAGGTGAGGGGATGAGAGGGGTGGGAGTGATGTTTGAAACAGCAAGGCGTGGGTGGGAGGGAGGGATGACGCACTGATTCACGTCCCCTATCCAGCAGCCCGCAGGCGATCCACAGTGTCGAGGTACAAGTTCGAGGTGACTTTTGAGTCGACTCAAAAGTCCCCTATCCAGCAGCTCGCAGGCGATCCACGGTGTCCGGGTACAGGTTCTGACCCCCCCCCGCCTCACCTCTGTGCTCTTGCCAACAGGGAAAGGAACGTCTGCTGAAATGCCATAGGAGCCATGTCCATGAGCCCATGCCACATACCCCCATGCCCATGCCCATGCCCCCATACCCCCATGCCCATGCCCATGCCCATGCCCATGCCCATGCCCCCATACCCCCATGCCCATGCCCCCATACCCCCATGCCCATGCCCCCATACCCCCATGCCCATGCCCCCATACCCCCATACCCCCATGCCCATGCCCCCATACCCCCATACCCCCATGCCCATGCCCCCATACCCCCATGCCCATCCCCCCATACCCCCATGCCCATGCCCCCCATCCTCCATCCTCATTCCCCTCCTCTCACCTCGGTGCTCTTTCCCACATGGAAAGGGACGTCTGCTGAAATGCCGTACGAACCCTCGGGAAGCACCACCTGCAGGGAGAGGAGGCGGGAGGGAGGGAGGGAGGGAGGGAAGGCACATGCAGAAAGGAGGGTCAGGGTGTGAAGGGTACACCTGAGTTGCCTCAAGGCACGCTGAAGATGGCGTGGAGTGCATCCCCACCGCACTCACCTCTCCCAATACCTCCCAACCGCTCACCTAACTCCCAGCGGCTCACCTTGACAGTGAGGTGCTTGATGGGCACGTGGGCTACGGGGCTCCCGAAGGTGGCGTTGAGCACGCGAGTGATATTCTCGTGCAGTGATATTCTCGTGCAGTGGTACTCTCGTGTAGTGGTACTCTCGTGTAGTGGTACTCTCGTGTAGTGGTATTCTCGTGCAGTGTGGTGCAACCCATTCCCACTAGCCCACCTTGACTGTCCAACATTCCAACAGATAACCCTGACAGTGAGGTGCTGGATGGGCACGTCGGCAAAGGGGCTCCGAAAAGTAGCGTTGAGCACGAGTGCCGTCCGTGCTGATAGAGACGAGGTCGCTCAGAGGCCCGCTGTATCCCACTTGGAAGGTCACTCACCCCACCAACCACCCACCACCCACCACCCACCACCCACCACCCAGGCAGCAGGCTGTTTCCGTCCCCTGTAGGGTTACCTTGACAGTTAAGTGCTTAATAGGGACGTCGGCAAAGGGGCTCCCAAAAGTAGCGTTGAGCACGCGAGTGCCGTCCGTGCTGATCGAGACCAGGTCGCTCAGAGGCACGCTGTACCCCACTCGGAAGGTCACTGACCAGCCACCCAGGAGCGGGTACCGAGGCTCGATCTCCAGCTCGGCCTGAGAGGTTCGGGACAGGCATGGGGTTCGGGGATAGGCATGGAGGTCAGGGGCAGGCATGTGCATGTAGATACATGGTAAGAGTGATGTATGGTGAAAATGATAAGTGTAAGCTTCTGATAAACATCACTGCATACACCCTGAACCTTAAACTTACCATTATCCCATCTATCCCGTTGCCCCATCCCCCAAAGACGTCTGTACTACACCCGATGCGCACCTTCCTATGCGGATATTGGAGGTGCGAGCTGGAGATATCCCCAATCTCGCCTTTGTAGTACACCGAGTTGGCCCTCTCTGGCAGCCCCGCCACGAGCCCACCATTAAACCCCCGCTAGGCTAGCCCACCACTAGCACCCACCAGCACCCACCAGCACCCCAGCACACACCTTTCTGTGCGGGTACCGCAGGTGAGAGGAGGAGATATTCCCAATCTCGTCTCTGTAGTACACCGTGTTGGCCCTCTCTGGCAGCACCGCCATGAGTCCGCGCAGCGAGGACACTCCGATCGCCATGGGGCGGTGCTGGTAGTCCAGACTGGGGGGATTTAGGGGGGGGGGGGAGGGGGGGAGAGGAGGGGTTGGAGGGAGACGGGATGGTAGTGAGGGGAAGGAGGAGGCGTGGGGGTTAGGTCGAATCGAACGAGCCCCTCTCTGGCACACGGCCATGAGTCCGCACAGCGACACACTCCGATCGCCATGGGGCGATGCTAGTAGTCCAGACTGGGGGGGGAGGGAAGTGGGGATGAGCGGAGGGGGGGAGAGGGGAAGAGGACCGGGATGTGGGGGGGCGGGATGAGCCCTCTCTGGTGGCACGGCCGTAAGTCCGCGCAGCGACCACACTCCGATCGCCATGGGGCGGTGCTGGTAGTCCAGACAGTGTTATTGGGAGGGGAAAGAGGGGAGGGAGGGGCCAAGGGGGCGTATAGGAGGAGGAGATGTCTGGTTTGAGTCGCCCCAAGTGAACCGCTCTCTGGCAGCGCCGCCATGAGTCCGCGCAGCGACGACACGACAATGGCCTGTGGACGGTGCTGGTAGCCCAGGCTGGGTTAATGGGAACGATCAAAAGAGAGGAAGGGGGCGAAGGGGGCGTATAGGAGGAGATGTTTGGCTTGAATCACCCCAAGTGAACCCCTCTCAGGCACCGACTCCTATGGCCATGGGGGGATGCTGAGAGGAGAAATGGGGAGGGTTCGGTGGAGAGGGGGGGTACCGGCGGGGGAAGAGCGGGCAACAGGGGCGAGTGAGGGAACCTGAGCCCCTCTCTGGCAGCATTGCCATGAGTCCTCTCTAAGTCCTCTCTACCCCTCTTACCGCGAGAACATGCTCTTGTGCTGGGCGCCCGAGTGCACCAGGTGGTAGCCCTCCGTGACATAAACATTCTCCCAGTGCGAGATCTTGTAATCCCGCTCCGCCCGCTCAAACAGCGGGAACGGCCGGTTATTCTCATAGTGCACCACCAGCGGCGACACCTCCCCTCCCCGCCCCCCTGGCCCCTTATGTGCCCCACTTACCGCGAGAACATGCCCTTGTGCTTTGCGCCAGAGTGCACCAGGTGGTAGTCCTCCGTGACATACACATTCCCCCAGTGCGAGATCTCGTACTCCCGCTCCGCCCGCTCAAACAGCGGAAACGGCCGGTTATTCTCATAGTGCACCAGCAGCGGCGACACCTCGCCTTTCTCCACCCCCTCATACGGCCCGAGCTTAATCTCCGAATCCGTCTTCCTGGAAGGTTCCTTCGCCGTGAAAGACTCGATCTGGTGGCTCGGGAGGCGGATAATAGTGCTCTGGGACCGGACCGGGTACGGCGACGTGAGGTAGTGAGAATCCTCGAAAATAACCAGCTGAGGGTCGGCTTGGGTGATCTCAGCCGGGTGGGGCGTGAGCGCGTTGATCACCACGAAATAGACCTCCACCTGGGCGGTTTTCCCCGGCTCCAAAGGCGTCGGGAGCTGGGCTTCGAAGTAGACGCCATTCTCGACGGCGTATGAGGGGGTGATGGGAGTGAGGGGGAGTTCCTGGAAGGTGCGACTCTTGACCTTGCCCTGCAGGAGCACGGCTGTGGCGAAGGCGAGGCGGCCGGGGGGAGGCACGAGCAGGGCGAGAACGACCGAGGACGCTGGGGATGTGCCCGCGTTCTCCACCTGTGGGGAGTGAGTGGGAGGGTGGAGAACGGACAAGGGTTATAAGAAGGGACTGGGAACGGTGCGGAGTGAGGGGCTCTTGGCCTTGCCCTGCGGGAGCACGGCTGTGACGAAGGCGAGGCGGCCGGGCGGCGGGACGAGCAGGGCGAGAACGACCGAGGACGCTGGGGTTGACCCGGCGTTCTCCACCTGCAGGGAGGGGATCAAGACAGATTGGGAATATACTTGGGTCAACAAACGCAGGCGAGGCGGCCGGGGGGAGGCACGAGGAGGGCGAGAAAGACCGAGGACGCCGGGGTTGACCCTGCGTTCTCCACCTGAAGAAGGGGGTTTCAGAAAGGGGATCGGAAAAGGGACGCTAATCTGAACAGCGACGCTCGGAGGGACTGGCTGGAGTGAGGTATTGGGAACGGCGGATGGATGGTCGAGAGAAGTCTATTTTTGAGCCGCCTCAAAACCCATGCGTGAGGAGTCTATTTTTGAGGCGCCTCAAATATAGGGAACGGCGGATGGATGGTTGAGAGAGAGAGAGAGGATGGAGAACGACAGACGACCGATTAACACTGATAAACACCTGGACATAAAAACAGGGCACAGCAGACAGCACGGCAGCCAGCACAGCAGCCAGCACGGCAGCCAGCACAGCAGCCAGCACAGCAGCCAGCACAGCAGCCAGCATCAGAGTGCTCATGGCATGTGCGTCTCTCCACGTCAGCAGGGCGCATTCAGCGCCCTGCCGTGTCGGAGCCCTTGCGCAAAACATCATGAGTATCATCATCTGCTGCCACGCGTGCATTCGCTGCCGTCAGAACTAGGCACACATGCATGCATGCGTGCGTGCATGCATGTGTGCATCAGAGCCCAATGAACCGAATGAGTCTATTTTTGAGTCGACTCAAAAATATGCATGCATGCATGGGTGCATCAGGCATCAGAACCCAATGAAGCATTCCTAGCATTCCTAGCATTCCTAGCATTCCTGACAATGCATCGGATCACTCCACCTTGACCGTAGGCTGTGACTACGTGACAGAAGATTGTTTTGAGACGTCTCAAAACAAATCTTCTATCACGTGGCCTTGCATCGGATCACTGTACCTTGTCCGTCGGCTATGACTACGAATCCCACGTGGCGGATCACTCCACCTTGTCCGTCGGCTCTGACTACGAATCCCACGTGGCGGATCACTCCACCTTGTCCGTCGGCTCTGACTACGAATCCCACGTGGCGGATCACTCCACCTCGTCCGTCGGCTCTGACTACGAATCCCACGTGGCGGATCACTCCACCTTGTCCGTCGCCTACGACTACCACGTGGCGGATCATCACCCAAATGTCTCACCTTGAGGGTCGCGGAGTTGCGGACGAGATGCGTCTGAAGGTCGATCTGCAACACAGAACACATCAGGGGAAAAAGAGGAAGAGAACGGGCAGGAAACAGGAAAGAAAAAGGAAATTTAGGGATCAGCCATGGTGTCAGCGCGGAAAGCATAATGGAATGAACAGTAATGAGTCGGCTCAAAAGCCGACTGGATTCACTTGGTAATCTAGATCCGAAGGGTTGGCCGCGTGAAATTTACTGACGTTGACATTGAGAGACGGCGGCGAGGAAGAAAGAAAGCAAAATCCGGCTAAAACGTAAGTCAAAGGCGTGACACGTGAAGCGCTGAACCGCGTGTAAAAGTATCCTAATGAGCGACAATGCAAAATTTTCTGCCGGAATCGCATCGCACCCTTGCCAAGCGACAAGTCAGATCCATCGATCGACCTTAAGCTGCGGATCTCAAAAATAAGGATCATCGTATACTCAGACCACTTGAGTCCGAATCTTAGATTCGGACGGAATGCGAGTGGCGACATCCCGCCGTGTTAACTCAAACTTATATTCCGACCACCTTGATAATGAGCATTTCGCACCTTACGATCTGCACGGACGAGGTAACTTCTGAGTCGGCTCAAAAGTCACCAGTGGCGAGAAAGGCCGGAATGTCTCAAATGCTTCAAATGCGATTTCAGAAACGAGCATCCCGCACCTTACGATCTGCACGGACGATGCCCAGAATTTCGCTCGCTCGATCGCTCGACAGATACACGCGAGCGGGAGCAGAACAAGAGCGAAAACCGCGAGGACGGGGTGACTAAATGATTCCTCTGCACGATTTCAGAAAAGAGCGTTTCGCACCTTACGATCTGCACGGACGATGACCAGATCGCTCGCTTGGCAGACGCACGCGAGCGAAACCAGGACCAGAGCGAAAACCGCGAGGTTACGCGCGAATCGAACCCCGACGGCGCCTAGAGACGCCATAGCTGCGGCTGCTGGAAGGGAACAGCAACCTAGGCAAGGAGTCACCTGATCTGGCTATTGCCAATGTCTCGTCAATCACTAGGGAAGTCGGAATCTGGGATCTGGAGGATAGGAGGAATTTGCAGACTAGAGGCCCGGAAGAAAAGAATTTGAAGGTGGGGAGGGTGAGGAGAGAGTCAGGGGGTGCGGCTTTGTTGTGGCTGGTCTTCATGGGGGATTACAAACGCGGATAGTTTAGACGAGAACTTAAACTAATCAACAAGTCTTGTATACTTGTTCTCACTAAAAGGGTTTGGTTGGTTCCACTCAACTAGATATAGCTACACATAGACATGCATTTAGTTTTGGAGATAATATATCAGATGCTTCGTTAAATTGTTCCTGTAACCCTAAAATTATCTATGTTAGCCTGATAGGTTGACCTTCTAAACTCGGCACCCACTTTCCAGGCACCCATGCACCATCAGCATTGCGATAGCCACCTTGATCCAATATATGCAACCAGTAAATGCTAGGCGGGGCAATGCTGCCATTAGGTGGCGCTCTTATAGATGCCGTAACAGTTTGATTATCCGGCGAAATCCATATTGCGGATATTTCGAGCAGCACGTTACGCATACCCATCCGTTGGCTGTGCGTGGAAAAACCCGGATGGACGAGCACGGCTCGGAAGCGGTCGATAAGGCGAGAGAGCGACGGGGGAGAGACCACAGTTGTGTTGAGTCGGACGGAGAAGAGGGAGTTCAAGGCAATTGTGGAGGGCAGCTGAAGGGTGGTAGGTGGAGGGAGGGAGAAGAACAACAGGGATAAACACCGTGGACAAGCACGGCTTGAAGGCGGCTGATAATGCGAGGGAGCGAAGGGGATCGGCTGCCGGCTCGAGGCAACACAAACTGCAGGAAATGCCTGAAGGATTTGATTTCCCTATTCCTTCTCACCCCAACCCCCACCCCCCCAGGCCACAGTCAGCCTCAGAATCCCCCCAATTACCCCTAAACTGACACACCCATATTCATTTTCCCCCCACTCACTCAACTTGGCCCATAAAAGAAGCTCTAGCTCTCAACACTAGCCTTCCATAAAGTTCCTTGGCAAACCCCACTGCAGATATCGCAGGGCAAACCCCACTGCAGATATCGCAGGGCAAACCCCACTGCAGATATCGCAGGGCAAACCCCACTGCAGATATCGCAAGGCAAAACACATCCCCTTTGCGTAGTTACCAACTCGATCTACCTCTCCCCCTCTGGCAATTATACCCGACCTTGCTTCTCAACTCACCCTCCACAGGATGTTTCTCGGCACCCCCCACTGCAGATACGGCGGGGCAAACCGGTCAACAGCAAATTGAGTAGGGTAAGTTCCCCTCGTGGTGAGGCGGTCGTTGGGATTAGACCCGGAAATTAGCACGGAGCCGTCCCAGAGCAACAGGGCGGAGGAGTGGTACATGCGGGCATAACGGCTGGACTCCGGTACCTGCCAGAACCTAAGGGGATGGGAGATGGGGGAGGGGGGAGGCCGGAGAAGAGGGATTGTCGAGGTTAGACGTCAAAATCAGCACGGTGCCGTCTCAGGGGAGCAGCGCGGAGGAATGATACATGCGGCATAGTGGCTTGACTCTTGAACCTGCCAGAACCTGCGGCAAAGGGAGGGAGGAGGGAGGCGGGGAGACGTGGAAATGAGCACGGAACCATGCCAGAGCAGCAGGGCGGAAGAGGGGTACATGCAGGCATAGCGGCTAGACTCGGGTACCTGCCAGAAGCTGTGAAGGGGGAGGGAGGAATGAGAAGGGAGACAACGGGGTTCCAGCAGGGTGATGGGGGTGACTGAAAGGAGAAAGAGCCGTCCTAGAGCAGCAGGGCGGAAGAGAAGGGGCTGTCGAGGTTAGGCAAGGAAATGAGCACGGAGCCGTGCCAGAGCAGCTTTTGAGTCGACTCAAAAGCAATCCCAGAGCAGCAGGCCGGAGGAATGGTACATGTGGGCATAGCGGCTGGATTCCAGCACCTGCCAGAACCTAAGGATGTGGGAGACGAGGGAAGGGGGACGCGGGGAGAGGAGGGGTTGCCGAGGTTAGACGAGGAAATGAGCATGGAGCCATCCCAGGGGAGCAGAGCGGAGGAATGATACATGCGGGCATAGCGGCTTGACTCTGGCACTTGCCAGAAAAACTGTAGGGAGGGTACATGGGGAGGTTACGCAAAGCCGGAGAGCTAGAGGAGACAGGTTGGGAGTCAGCAGGATAAGGCTTAGCGGCTGGGCTCTGGCGCTCTGACGCTCTGACGTCCCAACAGAAAGAAATGCTTCAAACGCTGGAAGCCCCTCGTGCTTCTCACTCTCGCAGGGCTGACTCTTCCCACATAGTTGCTTCATACCGTGATCCAGCACGGCTGTTGGGGCTGTAGATGACAGGACTCCTCACGTCCCCACCAGCATACGTCTGCTTGAGCCCCTGAAAGCCCCTCCTGCCTCCGTTGCAGATCAGGACGGTGCCGTCCAATAGGAGCACAGCATCTGGCATGACACTGCTCGGGCTCAGGGGGGCGTAGGGGAGAAGAGGTAAGTGGGGGCGGGGAGGGGGGAGGTGGAAGGGGGGGTTGTGGGGGGGAAGGGAGTGAGAGCAGGGGGGTTGCGTTTTGGAACAGCGGAGCTGAACAATCGTTAGAGACCCTGGAAGCCCCTCTGTCCCCTGTTGCAGATCAGGACCGAGCCATCCAATAGAAGCACGGCATGTGGCATGGCACTAGTCATGGGGGGCGTAGGGGAGGGAGAAGAGGAAAGTGGGGGGTGGGGGGGGGGAGAAGGGGGGGTGTGTGGGGGGGGGGAAGGGAGTGAGAGCGGAGGGGTGGCGCTCTGGACTAGTTAAGTCATGCGTTCCAGTATCGCAGGGTGTTTTTGAGTAGACTCAAAAGTCATGCGTTCCAGTATCGCAGGGTGTTTTTGAGTAGACTCAAAAGTCATGCGTTCCAGTATCGCAGGGTGTTTTTGAGTAGACTCAAAAGTCATGCGTTCCAGTATCGCAGGGTGTTTTTGAGTAGACTCAAAAGTCATGCGTTCCAGTATCGCAGGATGTTTTTTAGTAGACTCAAAAGTCATGCGTTCCAGTATCGCAGGGTGTTTTTGAGTAGACTCAAAAGTCATGCGTTCCAGTATCGCAGGGTGTTTTTGAGTAGACTCAAAAGTCATGCGTTCCAGTATCGCAGGGTGTTTTTGAGTAGACTCAAAAGTCATGCGTTCCAGTATCGCAGGGTGTTTTTGAGTAGACTCAAAAGTCATGCGTTCCAGTATCGCAGGGTGTTTTTGAGTAGACTCAAAAGTCATGCGTTCCAGTATCGCAGGGTGTTTTTGAGTAGACTCAAAAGTCATGCGTTCCAGTATCGCAGGATGTTTTTTAGTAGACTCAAAAGTCATGCGTTCCAGTATCGCAGGGTGTTTTTGAGTAGACTCAAAAGTCATGCGTTCCAGTATCGCAGGGTGTTTTTGAGTAGACTCAAAAGTCATGCGTTCCAGTATCGCAGGGTGTTTTTGAGTAGACTCAAAAGTCATGCGTTCCAGTATCGCAGGGTGTTTTTGAGTAGACTCAAAAGTCATGCGTTCCAGTATCGCAGGGTGTTTTTGAGTAGACTCAAAAGTCATGCGTTCCAGTATCGCAGGATGTTTTTTAGTAGACTCAAAAGTCATGCGTTCCAGTATCGCAGGGTGTTTTTGAGTAGACTCAAAAGTCATGCGTTCCAGTATCGCAGGGTGTTTTTGAGTAGACTCAAAAGTCATGCGTTCCAGTATCGCAGGGTGTTTTTGAGTAGACTCAAAAGTCATGCGTTCCAGTATCGCAGGGTGTTTTTGAGTAGACTCAAAAGTCATGCGTTCCAGTATCGCAGGGTGTTTTTGAGTAGACTCAAAAGTCATGCGTTCCAGTATCGCAGGGTGTTTTTGAGTAGACTCAAAAGTCATGCGTTCCAGTATCGCAGGGTGTTTTTGAGTAGACTCAAAATTCATGCGTTCCAGTATCGCAGGGTATTTTTGAGTAGACTCAAAAGTCATGCGTTCCAGTATCGCAGGGTGTTTTTGAGTAGACTCAAAAGTCATGCGTTCCAGTATCGCAGGGCGTTTTTGAGAATTCTAGAACGCACCCTATAAGCACAGCATCTGGAATGGCACTGCTCACGGAGATATGGGGGGGTCAAGAGTGATATGGGGGGGTCAACAGAGATATGGGGGGGTCAACAGAGATATGGGGGGGAGGAGGCGGGGGACGAGTGGGGGAGATGGGCGGATGGGTGAAAGGGGAAGAGGACAAAATTACAGAGGAAAAAAACTCATCGGGGCACCGGCAGGCATGATCTGGTAGGACCATCTAGGGGTGGGCGGGGTGCATGGGAGCAGTGAGCCCACAGCAGGGGCAGGGCCAGGGGCAGGGGCAGGGCCAGGGCCAGGGGTCTATTTTTGAGGCGCCTAAAAAATAGACTCCTCACGCAGGGGCAGGGGCAGTGGCAGCACACCCAATACACGGCCCTGTCTGCTTGAAAGGCAACATACACTTGTGTTTGTAGAACCACCTCAGCAGCACTCACGGGGGCACGGGTAGGCATGATCTGGTAGGACCATCTAGGGGTGGGCGGGGTGCATGGGAGCAGTGAGCCCACCCACCGCAGTGGCAGTGGCAGTGGCAGAGGCAGCGGCCGGGGCAGTGGCAGATGCAAGAGTAGCACCGTTGGTTGGACTTATGGTGCCTGTCACATAGCACTAATCACCTAGCTGCTGGCATGATTTCATAGGTCCATTTAGGGTTTCGATCCATGGGAGCAACGAGGCCACACGTCGCAGTGGCAGGAGCTGGGGCAACACAACCAAGAGTGTAGAAACTGTGGCTATCAGCACTTTTAATACTCACCAAGTCACGGGCATGACTTCACAGGTCCACTTAGGTTCGGGACCCAAGGGAGAAATGAGCCCACACCTCGCCGTGTCAGGGGCAACACAGCCAGGAGTGTAAATAATGTGGCTATGAGCAGTAAAACCACTCACCGAGCAACAGGCATTATTTCATAGGTCCACTTGGGGTTCCGATCCATGGGGGCGATGAGCCCACACGTGGCAGTGGCAGGGGCAGCACACCCAAGACACGCCCCCGTCCGGTTGTCCCGATTAGCCAGGTCCGCCTTGCTGCTGCTGCCCCCGCAGATGAGGATCCTGGGAGTGTAGCCGTCGGCTGGGGAGGGCCAACAGACGAATGGGGTTGGGGGAAGGCTTCGTGGGATGGGAGGTAGCAACCAGCACAGGCACAGCAGCGGCACCCAAGGCATGCCCTACGCGATTGCCACGATTCGCCAGGTCTGCCTCGATGCTGCTGCCCCCGTAGATGAGTTTATTTTTGAGGCGCCTCAAAATTCGATGCTGCTGCCCCCGCAGATACCACATACATGATGATAGTTGTGGCACAGCTGAAGAGTGGTGAGGCAACCTGAGGAGAGCTGTAGCATGGCAGGGGAGCCAGTGACGGGGTAGGACCGTAGGAGCGGAGCATGCTAGTGCTGGCGTTGCGGCGCCCCAACCAAACCTTGCCTGTAATGCAGATACCTGTCCTGGCTGCTGCGAGGCGCTGACGAAAATACCTAAGGAGAGCTGTAGCATGGCGGACGAGCCAGTGACGGGGTAGGAGCGGCTTGAGGTGACTCACTATGTACCAGTCAGCCGAGGTGACTCACTATGTACCAGTCAGCCGCAAGTGTGCTTACCTGAGGAGAGCTGTAGCATGGCGGACGAGCCAGTGACGGGGTAGGAACGGAAGATGTTGGCGTTGGTTGGGCCGAAGCGAGAGACGTCCAGAGGGGGAAGCGTGCGATAAACCTGAAATGGGAACCCAAGGGACGGGGGAGAAAGGGGGGGGGTAAAGGAATGGCTGGTTGGGGGATGGAGACCGGAAGAGCCAGTGATGGGATAGGAGCGGAAGATGTTGGCGTTGGCGGGGCCGAAGGGCAGAAAGTGGCACAGCTGAAAGTGGCACAGAAAGTGAGGAGTCTATTTTTGAGGCGCCTCAAGGGCTGAAAGATGGCAGATGTTGGCGCTGGCGGGACCCCGGAGATCGGGATGGCAGGGAGGGCGAGAGGCGCAGTGCAGTGGAGAATGAAGGAGGAAGCGAGAGATGTCCAGGGGGGGCAGCGAGCTGTACGCCTGAAACAGGGGAGGCAGAGGCGAACGTGATACTATGCATAAGTCTGCAATGCTCACTGCAATACTCACTGCAATACTCACTGCAATGCACACTGCAATACTCACTGCAATGCTCACTGCAATGCTCACTGCAACACTCAGTGCAATACTCACTGCAATACTCACTGCAATATTCACTGCAATACTCACTGCAATATTCACTGCAATACTCACTGCAATATTCACTGCAATACTCACTGCAATATTGTGCTTGTGCTGTAGTGGAGGAGAATCGCGCATTGCCCCGCAAATACGAAAAGGTGGCCGGAGGGCAGCAGGGAGGGAAACCCAACAATCCCGGGTGTGTTACACCCTGCGTTGCTTAGTGTAACTCTACAACTTACTGAGTTTGTGGTGTAGTTGAGGAGAATTGCCTGCTGCCCCGCAAATATGAACAGGTGTCCAGAAGGCAGCAGGTGCACAAATGGGTAGAGGTTGTAGGGCAGAGTTTCTTCCAGAAAGCGCAGCTTGTAGTTGCCTGGGGTAAGGGCGGGTCAGGGGAGTCTAAGGGTTGGGAACAGGGAGGTAGCCAGAAGGCAGCAGGTGCACGAAGGGGTTGTGGTTGTAGGGCAGAGTCTCTTCCAGAAAGCGCACAGCTTGTAGTTGCCTGTGATTTGGGGAGGTGGGTATGGTGCAGGTGGGAACAGGGGTGGGTGGGAACGTCATGAGCTCTTACCATCAGGCAAAAGCTCGGATGTCTGGTACCACTGCTTGGTTGCTTGGGTCTCACAGCACAGCTGCTACCAGGGCGACGTCCCAAACGCTACCAGAGAGAAACGTGCCCCCCCTTACCCCAGTCCCTCACCTTCTCTCTGGTAGTCAGGACGGAGAAGGTGAGGGACCCTCTCTCTGGGAGAAATCCCTCACCTTTTGGCGAAGTCCCTCACCTTCTGGCGAAGTCCCCCTCCCCCAGTTCGTAACCTTCGCCATCCCTTTCTCGGCCAGAATGAACGATTCATAGGAACGAGTTGATGGCCACGTCACGTTGCATTGCAAAACACATTGGCGTCTCCAACCCATGATGAACATCCGCACGTCGGGCAGCAGCTGGGGGGCTCAGCTGAGCCGTGGGGTACCAGCGCCTGGAGGTCATCTTCCCTACCAACTCTGTAGCCCAGCGCACTCCAGCCTCCAGCCTCCCAACACACGTGCAAGCAACCAGCCAGCCCTGAACAAGCATTCCTCACCTTCTGCTTCCTTCCTCGGCCAAAATTCGTAGGTGGGGTTGTTGTCTCGAAAGGAATTGATAGCCACATTGCCAAAGACGTTGGCGCCTCCAATGACGAATATCCGCCCGTCTGGAAGCAGCTGAGCCGTGGGGTACCAGCGCTTGGAGGTCATCTTCCCTACCAGGGAGAAATCGCAGCTATTGTTGCTGCTGCTGCTGTTTTTGGCAGCAGTATTGGCAGCAGCAGCAGCAGCAGCAGGGGGGCAGGGAGTGAAGGAGCGGATGGAGGCAGCCCCGTCGAGGAGAGGGTCGGCCAGGTTGGTGGCGTTGGCGTCTGACGTGCCGCCGATGCTGATGAGCCGACCGTATTGGTCGATGGCACCTGGAGGAGTAAAGAAGGTAAGCAGGCAAGGGGCAGCAGGCAAGGGGCAGCAGGCAAGGGGCAGCAGGCAAGGGGCAGCAGGCAAGGGGCAGCAGGCAAGGGGAAGCAGGCAAGGGGAAGCAGGGAAGGCAGCAGAGAAGAGAGTGGAGGGGGTTGTTGGAAACCCCTCCATCCACGGAGTGGGTCGGGCGATAGACCTCTCAGGGAGTGAAGGAGCATAGGAAGGCAGCCCTGTCGAGAAGAGGGTCGGCAAGGTTGGTGGCGTTGGCGTCTGACATGCCTCCGATGCTGATGAGCCGGCCATATTGGTCTATGGCTCTTGGTGTTGTGGGAGTGCAGTTTGAGCCGACTCAAAATACACCTATGGCTCCTGGTGTTGTGGGAGTGGGGGTGGAGGTATGAGCAACAAGGGGTGGGTTACGAAGCCGGAAGGGGATGGAGGGCTAGGTTGGTGAAGAGTAGTAGGCGTCTGTCATACCTCCTGTGGGGATGACACGACCCCAGGGGTCGATGGCTCCTGGTGATGGGAAGCCCGGAGGTTCGAAGGAGAGTGGCAAGGAGGAAGAACAGGCTTCACTAGCATGACTAGCGTTGACTAGCGTTGATTCATGTTGACTTGCGTTGACTAGCGTTGACTTTCACTGAACTGTGGAGCGGAAGACTACGTCCAGAGCCCTGAGAGACCTTGGAGGTCATTCGCCCTACCATCAATAGTCAAACCCCAGGCCAGCATTGACCAGTGTTGACCAGCATTGACTCGCACTGACCTGCAGAGCAGAAGACATTGGACTTGACGTCAAGAGCCCTGAGGGACCTCGATTCGAAGCTGTACTCCTCCGCATATGCCGTCTGGAAGGGCGGGGGAAAGAGGGCGGGGGGAAAGAGGGCGGGGGGAAAGAGGGCGGGGGGAAAGAGGGCGGGGGGAAAGAGGGCGGGGGGAAAGAGGGCGGGGGGAAAGAGGGCGGGGGGAAAGAGGGCGGGGGGGGGGGGGGGGTGAGAGGGGAAGAAGGGGGGATAGGCAGGGGAGGGGACAGATGGGGATCTTCGTGATGGGGGAAGAGCACAAGACATTGGACTTCACGCCCAGAACCCTGAGCGATCTCGATTCGAAGCTGTACTCCTCTGCGTATGCTGTCTGGGGGCCGGGGAAACGGGGATTGATGAGAGCAGATACTAGGTAGGTGCAACGGGGTAGGTGAGAGCAGATACTAGGTAGGTGCAACGGGGTAGGTGAGAGCAGATACTAGGTAGGTGCAACGGGGTAGGTGAGAGCAGATACTAGGTAGGTGCAACGGGGTAGGTGAGAGCAGATACTAGGTAGGTGCAACGGGGTAGGTGAGAGCAGATACTAGGTAGGTGCAACGGGGTAGGTGAGAGCAGATACTAGGTAGGTGCAACGGGGTAGGTGAGAGCAGATACTAGGTAGGTGCAACGGGGTAGGTGAGAGCAGATACTAGGTAGGTGCAACGGGGTAGGTGAGAGCAGATACTAGGTAGGTGCAACGGGGTAGGTGAGAGCAGATACTAGGTAGGTGCAACGGGGTAGGTGAGAGCAGATACTAGGTAGGTGCAACGGGGTAGGTGAGAGCAGATACTAGGTAGGTGCAACGGGGTAGGTGAGAGCAGATACTAGGTAGGTGCAACGGGGTAGGTGAGAGCAGATACTAGGTAGGTGCAACGGGGTAGGTGAGAGCAGATACTAGGTAGGTGCAACGGGGTAGGTGAGAGCAGATACTAGGTAGGTGCAACGGGGTAGGTGAGAGCAGATACTAGGTAGGTGCAACGGGGTAGGTGAGAGCAGATACTAGGTAGGTGCAACGGGGTAGGTGAGAGCAGATACTAGGTAGGTGCAACGGGGTAGGTGAGAGCAGATACTAGGTAGGTGCAACGGGGTAGGTGAGAGCAGATACTAGGTAGGTGCAACGGGGTAGGTGAGAGCAGATACTAGGTAGGTGCAACGGGGTAGGTGAGAGCAGATACTAGGTAGGTGCAACGGGGTAGGTGAGAGCAGATACTAGGTAGGTGCAACGGGGTAGGTGAGAGCAGATACTAGGTAGGTGCAACGGGGTAGGTGAGAGCAGATACTAGGTAGGTGCAACGGGGTAGGTGAGAGCAGATACTAGGTAGGTGCAACGGGGTAGGTGAGAACAGATACTAGGTAGGTGCAACGGGGTAGGTGAGAGCAGATTCTAGGTAGGTGCAACAGGATAGGTGAGAGCAGATACTAGGCTTGAAACCCACAGCTCTGAGTGACCTTGCGTCAAAGCTATACTCCTCTGCGAATGCTGTCTGAAAGAGAGGGGCAGATGGGGGACTTCTTGAAACAAGTGTGATGGAGTGAGGGAGCAGCTGCTAGACTTGATACCCAGAGCTCTGACCTTTGAGTCGACTCAAAGGTCATTTTGAGTCGACTCAAAAGCAGACTTGATACCCAGAGCTCTGACCTCGTGTTGTGTCAAAGCAAACGGAGCACTGGTGTCTTTTGAGGCGCCTCAAAAGGCAGATGCTAGACTAGACACCCACAGCTCTGAGCGACCTCGTGTTGTGTCAAAGCAAACGGAGCACTGGTATGGGCAAATCCTCTTGCTCGTCCGCTTGGGAGGTTATCTTTTAGGCGCCTCAAAACCCGATATTGCTTTGTCTAACTCACAGAGACCGACCCCTTGTGTGGCCTTGTGCATGTGACAAAGCAATCAGAGCACTTGCGAGAGAAAACCCAATTACTTTCCGCTTGGGAGGTTATCTTCTAGGCCCTCAAAACCCGAGATTGCTATGTCTGTCTGTCTCACAGAGAGCTCGACCCCTTGTGAAGCCTTGTGGTTGCGACAAGGCAATCGGATCACGTGTGAGAAAAAAGCCCACTTACTCTTCCGTTTGGCAGCTTGGCATAAGTGTTGCTGACGTCCGTGCGATCTATATAAAGGATCGTCTTATAGTGAGTCAGAGCAGTGTGGATGCCTGACACCTGGAGCAGACCAGGGAACAGAGCATAGAAATCAAAATGAAAATCAATAAGCAGCACATTAGAGAATGAAGGATCATGTCATAGCGAGTCAGAGCAGTGTGGATGTCTGACACCTGGGGTGATAAAGCAGGGGAAAGAGCAGTACAGGGCGAAGAAGAGGATAGTAATACATTTGCAAGAAACATGTTATAAAGAGTCCGAGCTGTGTGGACCTCGCCCTACCTCATCCCAGTCTTGCCCCACTCACCCGGATCTTGCCCTTCTTGTGGAAGTACTTCGGATTGGGCTGCTGGGCTGCAGCTGGGGCCAAGACGCTGGCCTTGTGTGACTAGTACAGAAATAAACCATTCCCATCCCAACCTTTCCCCACTCACCCAGATCTTTCCCCACTCACCCCAACCTTGCCCCACTCACCCGGATCTTGCCCATCTCGTAGAAGTACTTCGGCTTGGGCTGCTGCGCTGCAGCCGGGGGAGGAGAGGGAGATGCTGCTGCTGTGCTGGGGAAACCAGCAGAGCCAGCAGCACCAGCTGCACCAAACGCACTGGAAGAATTAGGGGAATCAGCAACACCGCCACTAGCTGGCGCTACAGCAGGAGATGGCGCTACAGCAGGAGATGGCGCTACAGCAGGAGATGGCGCTACAGCAGGAGATGGCGCTACAGCCGGGGACGGCGCTACAGCCTTGTATGTGGCGTTGATCACAGGCTTGCCTGATGGTTCCATAGATGAGTCGCCTGATGCTGGTGTTTGCAGTGAGCCTTGCTGCGATTTCATGCTGACGTGGCGGCCAGCTGGTGCTCCAGATGAACCTGGACTCGCAGGTGATCTTGATCCAGGTGTTACTGGAGCAGGTGCTTTCTGTCCAGGTGCTTTTGAAGCAGGTGGCTTCTGACCAGGCATCATTGGAGCAGGTGGTTTTTGTCCAGGTGTTTTTGAAGGAGGTGGTTTCTGACCAGGCGTTCTTGGAGCAGGTGGTTTCTGGCCAGGCGTCATTTGAGCAGGTGGCTTCAGTGGAGTTTCCGCTGGAGATTTGGGTCTGCCTGACGCCCTACTCACACGCCTTCCCCTACTCTCCTCCCTCCTCCGACTTTCATCATTTGCACATCCCACCGCGGTGCACAGACGCTTCTTCGCCTTCAATAAGCCAGTCACTACCTTGCCTCTCTTCGATCTGCTTCTCTTTCCCTTGCTCCTCTTCCCCTTGCTCCTCTTCCCCTTGCTCCTCTTCACCTTGCTCCTCTTCCCCTTGCTCCTCTTCCCCTTGCTCCTCTTCCCCTTGCCCCTCCGTCCCTTCCCACAGCCCTCCTCGCCTCTCCTTGTCTTATGCGGACGCAGCCATCGCAGCAACGGTTGTGATGATGACGTGGAGCACGTACATTGACTGGATCCACGTGGCCATTTCCTGAGGGAACCTATCTGGCTCGCCAATCCCCATGGGAGCCTGCGTGGCCGTTGCTTCAACTTCCCTGCGCCGGTATGATGATTTCCTTTAGTAATAGAGAAATGTCCTGCGCCGGTATGATGATCCCTTATACTAGAACCAGAAAGCCTGGCCGATTTGTTGAACAGTGCGATGTCAGGTGATTTAAGTGATGAACCCTTGGAAACGGCGGCTCCTGATGCAGGGCTAGCAGACGCCTGGACAGACGCACCAGACCCACCAGGCGCACCAGATGCACTGGTTTCAGCAGCCTCCTCTTTGTGGGAGCCTGCTCCTGCTGCCGCCACTGCTGCTGATGCTACTGCAGCAGACCATGCAGCAATCAGAAGCAAGTGAAGGAGAAGGCACAAGGGGCGTTGACGCCCATTCCGCCGGCCTTGCACTATCATGTGCCGTCCTTGCATGGTCTGCTGCAGCGCACGCATCACGACCGCCGGCGACTGATTCGTGGAAGTAGTAGTCACGAACTCCCGAGTTCAGTGCAATTCGCTCTGAGTCAGTCAGTGCAATTTCCCGCACTGGCGTTTCCCCAGAAGCAGCCTTAGTCAGGCCGGATGGATATAACGCTGTCAGTTTCCACGAGAGTTTCCACGAGACGCTGCTTCACTGGCAGCAAAGCCGAGGAGAATTCTCACACTGAGAAGAGAATAGTTCTGACAAGTCTAAAAATAAGGCTGGCCAATGATGGGGTTGCCAGTCCTTATAGACTCTAGAGATTCAGAACCCTTACTATCATCAGGATTGTGACTCTGGTCGAGGTGGTTAGATTCCGAAATGAGCTATTTCAGCAAAGTAACTTGGGAGCCCCGTTGCCGCAACGAGCAGGCTGCTCTCTTTTCTAGCAGATTCCGTGCCTTTATTCTAGAGGACTCAGCAGCGTGAATCCACCGACACGCGGATGACACGAGCCGTGACAATACCGGCCGTGACAGTAAAGAACGACCGCCTGGCGCAGCCAGGGTGCTAATGCGTAGCGCCAGACAGTTCACGCGAGGAGCTACCATCATGCTACACGAGTTGAAGGCGAGGTGGCGAGGCGAGGCGAGAGCGCAGGTGAAGTGACGACGAATCCAGCAAGGCGAGGGAAAAGGATCCGAGCGAGCGAACAATCGGGCAGAAAACGCGACAGCAAGGAAAGGAAAGGAATCTGAAACGGGCCGTCGGTCGGACACAGGGTGGCTGGTAGGAGGCTCCTGGAAGAGAAATAGTAGAGGTGGTAAGTGAAAATGTCTGGTGACAGACGAGCTAGGAATGCAAGGTGACAACTTTAGGGCGTGTAGCCTACGGTTTCGTGGGCCCAAAACCGGAACTGGGTTCCGTCACCGTTAGACGCCAGTTCCGTTTGCGCACGGAGCCCCGAGTTTCTAAACTCGCATTCGCAATCTGTCTGCGGACGGAACGTCGAGTTCCGATTCTCGAAGTTCCAACATTCAGAAGTTTGAACGAAAGCAAAACCCACCCCCCGCGAAATGATGAAAACAACGACTTCGCATCCAATGAAAAACAAGACAAATTTGGCCAGTGCCAGTTTCTTGCCCCGCGAATGGTCAATATGGCGTGTGGCGTAATGGCATCGTCGTGATGTTTCGTTATTTTTCGCGGGAGTAGCATTGGCTTTTCGCTCAGAACTGGCAGGAGAGTTTCAAACAGACCTCCAGACGACCGCCCGGGCAGGTGTAGAACCTCGAGTTCCGGAATTCGTGAATCCTTCGCGAGACTGCTGGCGAAAATGAAAGCGAGCAGTGCTGCATTTTGTAGCCTTTTTCGCCCGCGGACAGAACTCAGTTCCGAAACCGTAGGACACACGCCCTTACTGGTGGTGTCAGAAAATGCTCAGATGAACTTGAAAACCTGTCAGGCGATTTTGGCAGAAAATAGGAGCCAGACAAATTACTCGACATTGACTTCATCTATATCATCGCTGGCACAGCTGAGATGAGTTGTGTTCTGCATGTGCCAATATTTGAAATTAGAATGGGTAAAGCCACCATCTTCAAGCAATCTTACAGAATATACATGCTACTGAAGATGGCTTGAGGTTCTTTTGGGGCTTCTACCCCATCCAGTGATTACTGAAAAGTGGTTAACAGGAAGAAAACGATATTTTGTACTAGCACCCCCTCCCCTCCCCCTATAGAGATTTGTAAAATATCATGCATGCCTCCATATATGCATATGGCGAATTAAAGCGAGCAGACAGACCAAAATCAAGATTCAAAGACTTTGAATCTTGAGTTGGGGGTAGCGAAAATGGCGAGGGCACAAGTGTCGCAAAAATGGGGCGGGCCCCCACGCGAAACGCGAGGGGCCTCGCGACGACTGAAATGGTCTCGCCAAAACTGGCGAGGTCGTAAGGGTACAGCGGGCGACGCTGTCAAACATGTTTATTTATCATGTTTGTATAGACCGTATAGGGTAACCTCCTAGAGGGTACAACATTTAGGTATATGTGCATGTACTCTCTCTCACTAATCAATCATTCAATTCTAGTTTTGAGATGGTATCAGAGCGTAGGTTTCGACCCCCCCCCCCCCCCACCTACCGCTTCCGCCCCTATCGTCGCGTCTCCTAGCCTAGCCTCGCCCCTCCTGAGCCCAGTCGCGACCCCCCCCCCCTAGCCCCGTCGTTCTCCTCTCAGGCCCCGTCGCGCCCCTTCCAGGGCTTCGTAGCGCCCCTTCAGGCCCCGTAGCGCTCCTTCCAGGCCCGTCGCGCTCCTCCCAGGCCCCGTCGCGCCCCTTCCAGGGCTTCGTAGCGCCCCTCCAGGCCCCGTCGCGCCCCTTCCACGGCTTCGTAGCGCCCCTTCAGGCCCCGTAGCGCTCCTTCCAGGCCCAGTCGCGCTCCTCCCAGGCCCCGTCGCGCCCCTTCCAGGGCTTCGTAGCGCCCCTCCAGGCCCCGTCGCGCCCCCTCCAGGGCTTCGTAGCGCCCCTTCTGGGCTTTGTCGCGCCCCTCCTGGGCTTGGTAGCGCCCCTCCCAGGCCCCCGTCGCGCTTCTCCCTGGCCCCGTAGCGCCCCTCCTGGGCCCCGTAGCGCCCCTCCAGGCCCCGTCGCGCCCCCCCCCCTCCAGGGCTTCGTAGCGCCCCTCCTGGGCTTTGTCGCACCCCTCCTGGGCTTGGTAGCGCCCCTCCCAGGCCCCCGTCGTGCCCCTCCCTGGGCCCCGTCGCGCCCCTCCTGGGCCCCGTCGTGCCCTCTCCTGGGCCCCGTCGCGCCCCCCCAGGGCCTGTCGTGCCCCTCCTGGGCCCCGTCGAGCCCCGCTCGGGGCCCCCGTCGCCCCAGCTCGGCCCCGTCGCGGCCGCTCGGCCCCCGTGGCGCCCGCCCGGCCCCAGTCGCAGCCGCCCGGCCCCCGTCGCAGCCGCCCGGCCTCGTCGCTGCCGCCCGGCCCCGTCGCAGCCGCCCGGCCCCGTCGCAGCCGCCCGGCCCCTGTTGCAGCCGTCCGGCCTCGTCGCTGCCGCCCGGCCCCGTCGCAGCCGCCCGGCCCCGTCGCAGCCGCCCGGCCCCGTCGCAGCCGCCGGCCCCGTCGCGTCTGCCTGGCCCCTCGTTGCGCCCCCGCCCCGTCGCGCCGCCCGGCCCCGTCGCGCCTGCCCGGTCCCGTCGCGCCTGCCCCGGCCCTACATACTTCCGGTACTGTCCCCCTTCCCTGCTCCGCCTTGCACCGCATTGCCCCTCACTGGACCGCACTGCACCGCACTGCACCGCACTGCATCGCACTGCACCGCACTGCACTCCCGCATCGCACTGCACCGCACTGCCTGCACTCCAACGTCCTCCACTGCCCCTGATGGCTGCTGAGCTTCGTTTTGATGCTGAGGGTCAGCCTCTGGAGTTCGAGGCGTGGTTGGCTGACCTTCGCCGCCACCTCACTGGCCAGCGGCAGGACGGCCACCCGCTTTCCGCACACCTAGACGGTATGCTCCCTGCCCTGACCCCCTGCTGTGCTGCCCGCTGATCCCACGCCCGCTGAGCGCGAGTCCACTGCCCGCCGCTGCCCTTGCCCGCTCTGTCTGGCTTTCCCGCGATGCCCTTGCTCAGCTCGCCATTAGCAATGCCCTCCCCCCCCTGAGCACCCTCGCTTTAGAACCATTCCTACCGCCCAGGCCTACCTCGATGCTGTCATCAAGCGCTATTCTACCCCTCCTGCTGCCTCAGTGGGTCGCCTGATCCTTCCCCTGCTCTTTCCTGACCTGGCGTCTTTCCCCACTGTCTCTGACCTCGCTGCCCACCTGCGCTCGATAGATGAGGCCTGGCGCGCTGCCTGCACTGATGCTCAGCTTAGAGTCCACCAGCCTCCCATGACCTCTACCCTCTACCTCCTTGCCACCCGCCTACCTGACCGCCTTGCCGCCGCCCGCGACCAGTTCCTTAGCATCCACCCTGCTGCTCTCACCCTCACCGACTTTGTTGACACCCTGACTGCCATAGAGACTCGTCACCGCTCCATAGCCCTGGCGAGCGGTACAGTACCGGTCCCTATCTTTCAGGGTTGTGCCCCCGCTCAGTGTACCTTCTCCGACGGCTCTGTCGCTGTGGCTGAGACTGCTGCTGCAGTGCAGTCCCGCTCGGCGAAGGGCCGCCGCCCCAAGGTTGGGAGCGGCGGAGGCGGCGGGGGTGCGGGTGGGGGTAGTGGTGGAGGCGGGTCGTCCGGTGCCGGTGCGGACGTGGGGACCCTGCCCGGTCCAGCTGCCCCGCTGCCTCCACAGTTGCAGCAGCCGCAGCAGCAGCAGTCGCCGCAGCCGCAGCCTTCGCAGCAGCCGCAGCAGCCGCCGCAGACGAGGCAGGCGAGTACTCTCCCACCTGGGTGGCCTGGAGCTGGTGGTGGTCGTGCGCGTGGTGGTGCACCGGGTGGTGGTTCTGGAGGCGGGCCCTGTCAGTACCAGATCCAGACCGGTCCTCGCCGCGGCTTCGTTTGCGGTAAGATCGGTCATTCTACTCCTCGCTGTTTTCGTCGCCTGGACGACCTGTTCCGCCAGCGCTTTGGCCCGGCGCCCGACCTCCCGGACTGGCACAGCTTGCTTAGGCGTAGCATTAGGATTTTTGACTTGGACATGGATGCCATTGTAGCGGCCTTGCATGTGATGTATGCTGATGACTCTAGTGTGCTTCCCTCTTATTACCCCGTGTTGCCTAGTGTAGCGGTGCCTAGCGTAGACTCCCCTGCTGCGTCAGGCGTAGGATCTCCTGCTTTGCTTAGCCTTGGTGCTTCCACCGCTTCACTGCTGCCTCGCGCGACTGCTGCGCTTTCCTTCACCTTGGACTCTGGCGCCTCCCGGTGTTTCTTCCGCGACTCCACGACGCTGACGCCGCTGCCTGTTCCCGCTGCAGTTACTCTTGCTGACCCCTCCGGTGGTCCCGTCGTTGCCCGCAGTTCCACCTCCCTTCCCTGTCCGGCGGTTCCTTCGGGCTCACAGGTCTGCATATCCCCTCGTTCTCCAGGAACCTAGTTGGTGTCGGCTGCCTCCAGGACCTTGGCGTCACCACTACGTTCCCTGGTCACGAGCGGTATGCTGTCTGTACCGAGGCCGCCACTGGTGCCCCCCTTACCACTTTCCCCCGGGACCCGGTGTCCGGCCTGTTCACACTTGACACCGCGCCCCCGGCTGGGTCTTCCCCCCGGTAGCTGCGTCCACCCAGGTTGCTGCCGCGTGCTCCTGTCGGTCCCTCACTCACCCGACTCTCCTTTGGCACCACCGCCTTGGTCACCCTGCACTCCCGTCTGCGTCACATGTCCCAGCACGGTCTCGTCCTTGGTCTCCCCGGTTCGTTCCCCGAGTTTCCCTCCTCCCCCGCCCCCCGTGCACGCCTTGTGTCGAGGGCCGGCTCCGCCGTGCCCCTCACTCCTCCTCTTTTCCCCCTACCACCGCACCACTGCAGACTCTGCACATGGACGTCTGGGGCCCAGCCCCGGTCCATGGGCCGCGTCGCGAGCGCTTCTTCCTAGTGCTTGTCGACGACTTCACGCGCTACACCACCGTCTTCCCCCTGGAGCGGAAGGCCGACGTGCCTGACGTTCTCATCCCCTGGCTTGTCTCTGCTCGTGTCCACCGCGGTCTCCCTGCCTTGCGCCTTCACTCCGACCGGGGTGGCGAGTTTGCCTCAGGTGTCCTTGGTCGCTTCTGTCGTGCGGAGGGCATCACCCAGACGTTTACCCTGCCGGACTCCCCGCAGCAGAATGGGGTCGCTGAGCGACGCATCGGTTTGGTCATGGAGGTGGCTCGCACCTCCATGATCCACGCCGGTGCACCCCATTTTCTGTGGCCGTTCGCCGTGCGCTACGCCGCTCACCAGCTTAACCTGTGGCCGCACCCCCAGCGGCCGCAGGTTTCGCCGACCCTTCTGTGGACCGGGTCCCCTGGTGACGCGTCTGCGTTCCGCGTCTGGGGCTGCCTTGCTCACGTTCGTGCCTCTGGCACGGACAAGCTCACTGCCCGCACCCTCCCCTGCGTCTTCCTCGGTTTCCCCCTTGACGCGTCCGACTGGCACTTCTACCACCCGCCGTCTCACCGCTTCTTTCACTCTCGCGACGTCACCTTTGACGAGTCCGTCTCCTTCTACCGCCGCTTTCCCCACCGTGGTCCCCCGGTTACTCCCCCCTTTTCCTGGTCACTCCTTCCCCGGTGGTCCCTGCCCTCCCCCCCCCCCGCCCCCCCGTCCGGCCCCCTCTGGTGTGTCTCACGTCACCCCCCTCCCGTCGGTCGTCCCCGGTCGACGAGTCTTCTGACTCTGGTAGTCCTCCGGTGCAGTCCTCGCCGTCTGTCCCTCCCCCGGTTGTCTCCTCCTCCCACCGCCTCCGCAGCCGCCGTCGCCGCAGCTGCTGCAGCCGTCGTCTCCGCCGCCGCCGCCGTCACAGCCGTCGCTGCAGCCGCCGCCGCCGCCCGCCGCCGCCGCCTGTCGTCGCTGCCGCTGTTTGTGGGCCCCTGAGGGTGTCCCTTCTGGGGGTGCCGGTGTGGAGGGTTTCGGGAGGTAGCCGTCGCGCAGCTTGTGGCCCTGGTGTTGGTGTTGTGTCGCCGCAGCAGCAGTCCCCGCCGGTGTCCGCCCCTCCGTCTGCTCGGCCTTTCGTCCCCTGACCCTGCGCCTGTTCCTCTCCTGCCGTCTCCTCCCTCTTCCGTCTACGGCCCCGTGTTCCCTCCGCCGGACTCGTCCCCGGCTCGTTTTCCCCCTCGTTCCCCACCAGTGTCCCCTCCTCTGTCTCCTGACCCGACGCCTCCCTCCACGTCTGGTCTCGCCGCCCCTCGTGCTCGTCCTGTCTCCCCTGTCCCGCGCTCTCACCCTATGTTGCTCCGTTCCCACGCGTCTCGTCCCCTCCTCCCGTCTCCTCCTCCGTCTTCTCTTGTCGTTGCGTCTCCTCCTCTGTCCGACTCCTTTCGTGCCGCTCGTCCTCTTGTTCCTCGGGTCCTTGCCTCTCTCGTTACCGACCCGTCTGTTCCAGTGTCGAGTCTTGACGCCCTCGTCGCTGCGGTCGCTGACTTCGCCTCTACCCGCCGCCTTGACTACGCCACCGCTCTGGTCTCTGACCCTGCCTGTCCTCCGTCTGTCGGGGGTGCTCCTGCCCTCGGCAGTGACGTCCTGGAGGACCGCCAGTTTGAGCTTGCTTTCCTGTCCGAGGCTGCTCCCCATCTCTGTTCCATGCTGCTAGTCCCTGAGGGTGACCCAGACGCTTTCGACATCCCGACCCCTCGTACTTACGCTGAGGCGGTTTCGGGACCCTGGGCCTCTCAGTGGATAGCTGCCATGGAGCAGGAGATGGCATCTTGGAGATCCACCGGCACCTTCGTCGACGCAGTTCCCCCACCTGGGGTGAACGTGGTCGATGGCCGTTGGCTCTTCAAGGTGAAGCGCCCTCCTGGAGAGCCGCCTGTGTTCAAGGCGCGCTACGTGGCTAGAGGCTTCAGTCAGCGCGAGGGGGTGGACTTCTTTCAGACTTTCGCTCCTACCCCGAAGATGACTACTCTTCGGGTGCTGCTACACGTAGCGGCTCAGCGTGACTACGAGCTTCACTCCCTCGACTTCTCCACTGCCTTTCTTCAGGGCAGCCTTCACGAGCAGGTCTACCTGCGTCGCCCTCAGGGCTTTACTGGCACCTTCCCCCCTGGGACCCAGTGGCTTCTGCGGCGGCCAGTCTACGGCCTGCGCCAGGCGCCTCGTGAGTGGCACGACACT
Organism: Closterium sp. NIES-67; assembly: GCA_027943415.1. Lineage (NCBI taxonomy): Eukaryota > Viridiplantae > Streptophyta > Zygnematophyceae > Desmidiales > Closteriaceae > Closterium > Closterium sp. NIES-67. The sequence continues at coordinate 48,221 of BQMB01002229.1, read as the reverse complement.
TTGCGTGCTACCCTTGCTGACCTGCAGTTCTTTCCGTCCTCTGCAGACCCCTCGCTCTTCGTTCGTGCTGGCTCGACTCCGTTCTACATCCTCGTCTACGTAGACGACCTGGTCTTTGCCACTGCTGACAGGGACGCACTGGCCTCCGTGAAGGCAGAGCTGCTGAAGAGACACACCTGCACTGACCTTGGAGAGCTGCGCCGTTACCTTGGCTTGCAGATCTCCAGGGACAGAGCCGCGCGCACCATCACCCTGACTCAGTCACACTTGGTGCGCCAGGTCCTTCAGAGGTTCGGCCTTCAGTTCTCCTCCGCACAGCCCACCCCTCTTCCTCTGGACCACAGACTCTCCGCTCCAGTTCCTGAGGAGTCGGTAGATCCCAGTGGTCCTTACGCTGAGCTAGTGGGTTGCCTCATGTACCTGATGACTTGCACTCGCCCAGATCTCGCATACCCTCTCAGCATCCTGGCTCGTTTCGTGGCCACAGGCAGACACCGACCTCAGCACTGGTCTGCCGCTAAGAGGGTTTTGCGTTATCTTGCAAGTACATCGGGCATGGGGTTAGTGCTAGGCGGACGCAGGCCAGTGGTCCTTACTGGACACACAGACGCTTCTTGGGCAGACGACGCCGAGACGCTCAGGTCTTCCCAGGGCTACTGCTTTAGCCTTGGTTCAGGTGCTGTCTCGTGGAGAGCTACCCGCTCTTCGTCTGTTGCCCAGTCCAGCTGTGAGGCCGAGATCTACGCCGGTGCCATGGCGGCACAGGAGCTCCGCTGGCTGACCTTCTTGCTCACTGACTTAGGTGAGCGGCCTAGCTCTGCCCCGGTCCTGTACGCTGACAACAGGGCCATGATCCTCCTGTGTCAGGAGCCTCGACTCGAGGGCAGAGCGAAGCACATCCAGCTGCGGTACTTCCTCCTGCGTGAGCTACAGCAGCGTCGCCAGGCTCGCGTAGTACACTTAGCCTCCGGTGCCAACAAAGCTGATATCTTTACGAAGGCGCTTGCGCCTAAAGATCATCAGCGGCACTGTGTACAGCTTGGTCTGGTTCCTGTAGTCCCTCACTTACTCGGGCCTTGACTTTGTACTGTCCTATATATATGTGTACACTCAGACTGGACTTGTGTCCTCTCACAGTGGTTGGACTAGTAGTGCCGCCTGTACTTGTTCTTGTCTTGTCTGTACTCCCTCTGACTGGTCTTTTAGACCCTTGTCTCAGAGGCTGGACTAGTAGTGCCGCCCTGAGATGCTTGTCTAGGATATTCCCCTATGCAGTCCAGGGGGTGTGTCAAACATGTTTATTTATCATGTTTGTATAGACCGTATAGGGTAACCTCCTAGAGGGTACAACATTTAGGTATATGTGCATGTACTCTCTCTCACTAATCAATCATTCAATTCTAGTTTTGAGAGACGCTGCCCGTCGAACTCGCAAAGGACTGTTGTGACAGAAATTAACAGTAAACATCTTTTACCGAGAAAAGCACTGTGCTGTGTTGGTGAGGCTCATGAAAAAAAAAAAAAAAAAAAAAAAAAAAAAAAACTAAGAAATTAGCACAACGCATCTACTTTTACACAGGTTAGAGACGATAACTACACAATGAAGCACATGACTTAAAAATAGCAGGGATCCAGTTCCCATTTAGTGCAAAGTTTGGTTTTGAAACATAAGCAAACAAGCGGTCGCGAGAGCCATTTTTTCTTAGGCAAGAACAAGACACACAACGCAACACAACCTAGGAAACCCCTAACAGTCTAGCTAGGATCAGCCAGGGGCCTCTAGCCTAGGCGTTATTCACCTCCTTTTCCATGCACCTTGCAACCTATAGGATGGAAGTAGGAGGTGAGAATGGGAGCAGGCTGTAGGGGAGAGGGGAGGGGGGGGGGGGTTGAATGTCCAAGGCAATAAACGATCCAGAATGAAAGGGGCAGGCGGTGGATGGAGAGTGAGGGGGAAAGGGAGAACAAGAGAGTAAGAGAGAGAGAATGAGAGAGTGGAGTGGGAGAAATGGAGGAAGAGAGAGAGGGGGCGAGCGAGAGAGCGCGCGAGAGAGGGAGGGACAGAGAGGGAGGGACGATGAGGGAGCGCGGGGAGGAGGGGAGAACGGGTGCGAGGCGCGAAAGAGAGTGAGAGAGAAAGAGGGAGAGAGAGAATGGGTGTGGGGGGGGAAGAGGGGAGAGGAGTGAGCCCCAATGCCTCCCATCTATACCCCCCGTTCCCCCCCTCCCATAGCCCTACTTCCCCCTCTCCCATAGCCCTGCTTTCCCCCTCCCATAGCCCTGCTTCTCCACCTCCCATAGCCCTGCTTACCCCCCTCCCATAGCCCTGCTTCCCCCCTCCCATAGCCCTGCTTCCCCCCCTCCCATAGCCCTGCTTCCCCCCCTCCCATAGCCCTGCTTCCCCCCCTCCAAAAGCCCTTCTTCCCCACCTCCCATAGCCCTGCTTTCCCCCCCTCCCATAGCCCTGCTTCCCCCCTCCCATAGCCCTGCTTTCCCCCCTCCCATAGCCCTCCTCCCGCCCCCAAAGAGAGCCCGGATCCCCCCTACCCAGGGAGAGGGCAAGGGAGACGGGAGTACGGGAGGGGAGCATGGGAGAGGGGAATACGGGAGAGGAGAGCATGGGAGAGGGAAGAACGGGAGAGGGGAGCATAGGAGAGGGGAGAACGGGAGAGGGGAGCAAGGGAGACGGGTGAATGGGAGAGGAGTGCCTAGACCCTCCTTCGTAGTCCTGGAAGCGGGAGTGGACGTACCTTAGGCTAGCGGGGCAGAGGAGGGTTAGGATGCATGGTTTGTCAAACCCCTGAAGAGCCGAGCCCTGTACTCAGGTTTGGGCATGAATACAAGGACCGCTTCAGAGAGAGGCTGGGGGGGGGGGCAGAAATAGGTAGTGAGATGAATGAGGGAATACGGGGAGTGTGAGATGGGCAGATGAGAGTGTGAGAAAGGAGGGATGGGAAGGGAAGGGAGGGAGTTCATAGATCGCGACCAGGGCTGAAAGAAAGGGAGATGGGAGGGAGAGAGGGAGAAAGCGGGCGGCGAGCCCCCTCCCCAGCTTCGAAATGCCCCCCCCCCCTCCCCCCCTCCCCAACCAGAGCCCACCTCCCCCCCCACCAGAGCCCACCTCTCCCCCACCAGAACCCACCTCACCCCCAACCAGAACCCACCTCCCCGCCACCAGAGCCCACCTTCCCCCCCGCCAGAGCCCACCTTCGGAAGAGCTGGGGGGATAGAGGTGGGCAGAGCAAGGGTAACGAGGGAAGGGAGTTGGAGGAATTATGACGTGGAGTAGGCGTAAGAGAGGTAGCCAGTGGGAGGGGAAGAGAGGTGCGCAGAGCGGGGGAGAGTGAGGTGGGCTGCGGCGGAGAGAGAGATGGGCGGAACGCGGGAGAGAGAGAAGGGCAGTGTGAGGATAACAGGGGATATAGGGATATGGTGGGAATGTTGGGAGGGATAACAGGGGGAGGAGCGGGAGGACAAGGCAAGAGCTTGAGTGAGGGAATGGACCAATGAGCTACGCAAAGGGAAGGGCGTGGGGATAGGAAGGGAGGGATTGGCGACGGGAAGACATGGGATGGCCGACGAGGATGGGAAAGGGAGGGGGAAATGGGTGCTGGGGGGAAGCGGGGACGCGGGAAAGCGGAAAGCGGGACCGCGGGAACGCGGGCTAGCGGATTGGGCGGAAAGCGGAAAAGCAGTGGCAGCTTGAGTGCGGGAAATCGGGGAGGCGAATGCAGGCAGATGCAGTGGGCGGGGCGGAAAACAGGGAATGCGGAATTGTGGGAAAGCGGGGCAGCGCTCTCGCAGCTGCTGCGAGGAGCGGGGAGTGGGAAGCGAGGCAACGGGCGAGGTACTTGGGTGCACCGGCGAGGAATTGCCTTAGAGCTTGCTAATAAGGTCTTCGCGTGGCGCGCCCTAAAATGATAGTGTGGCATGCAGTGAAGTGGGCGATTAGGTACGAATTCAATGGTCGCATAAAGTAACGGAGATGCGGCAGGTAGCTGTCGCCCACAGGGTTACGGGAACATGTAAACGTTACTAATAAGCCGCACCTTTCCCGTGAATAACGAAATAGGAGGTAAGCGCTGTGTTAGGGAGCGAGAATGGCGGGGAAAGGGCCATGGCTACTGAGTACAGAGTAAAAAGCAAAAGCTTTGGGTCTTGGTGTGGCGGGGGGAGAGGCCTTCCTTGTTCTGTCGCTGGGTTGGTGGTGAGTCGCATAGCCAATCAGAATCTTCCCAAATCAAAATCGCACCCCTCCTGCTGGTATTTGGTTACCGTGTTTGTTTCGCGTTAGTTTTCGTGCGTCGGTGGACTCAAAACCTTTGACTCTTGAGTTTGGTCTGTACGCTCGCTTTAAATGCAATTAGTTCATGTATGAATGCTTTTTAGTAGAGAGCCTGATTAGGAATTAATAATTTTCTCTAGTTCGTTGAGCACTTGGCTCGTTGTCTTATTGAAACGAAACGACATGGCCAAGTTCACGGCCAAGCCAGAAGCAGCCACCCAATCAGGTCGCTCGCCTCATCACTGGGCTCGCCAGCACAGCTGCGTGACGTGGCGACGAAGAATGCAGGAGATGATAGCTGGTTGGTTGGGATTGTGCTGGGCTGAAGATGATAGCTCTCACGGACGATCAGGATTTATCCTGATAATCTCGAGAGCGGGAAATTATGATTAGATAAATGCAGGAGCAGAACCTATGCTGGTGCCTCGACTGTTCTTGTACCGAGTAGCTTTCGCTATGGTCACACCAGCAGTGATTCCCCTGAAACTTCAAAACCATTCCTCCGTATCATCAGCAATTCCTTTTCGCCTCCTAGAGGTGCTAGGGACATCCTTATCCTTTTTCTGACACCCTTCCCATTACCTCGTTACCCATCCAGTGTGCATGCGATGTCGCTGCATGAATGGGACGTGCGTCCTTGACGTGTTAGTCTGATTCTCGTTGACAAGAGTAGCCCAGGCTGCTGTGTGCACTCATCACCCTGATCAGGGAAACCTGTCTAAGATTTCTCGCACCGTGCTCGCGAATCTCTCTTCTAGAAGCTCGTGTGCACACGCTGCCTCTCTCAATATCCGCGGTCGCGACCGCTTCCCCGATTTCGACCGGTGTTTAGATCTCGACCGTTGAATGTACCAGCTGATCGTCCAATCCGTCGATGCTGCGGTTCGCTGAGCCAATCCTATGCGGCTGAGCGTCCTAGTCGCCACTGATAGCCGCAAATCCTAAGAACTCGCTGGTAGCCGCCAGTTTGCTTTCACATCAATAATACCTTTACCTAAACGTCGTTCTTTAGCAGGTCGTTCTGGATCCAGTCCCTAGAGTTGACATTGTTGCTGAATGACCAGCTAGGGTTTCCGGCCTTGGTGTTTCGACCCCTCGTTGCTCAAACGTCGCGGTACCTGCTATAAGAAAGGGCACCATGCAGGCCTCGCTGTCGTCCCTTCACCGGACTCCATGCGGTATGCTCACTTCCTTAGCCGATCGCCGCTCGGGGTCCCTATGTTATTTGCAAGTTTTCTTACCCCGGAAATGCATTCTTTCACATGGAATCTTGAGTTTCGAGCTTGATTTCGATCAGGCCTTTCGGGCTTTGTCGTTAATCAGGCCCTTCGGACTTATCGTTAAGTGAGTTCTTCAGTGCAAGAGCGCCGTGTTGCGATCGTGTGTGCACGCTGCGGTGCTGGTTTTCTCTTAGCGGGTTTCGCATAAGAACTCATGCAAAATCATTCTCCCGACACCTCTCCTCTCTAATCTTCTCTTCTCTGTATCAGGATGCATCGTCCCTGGACGCGTCCCCTGTGCTCGTGCACACGTCCAAGCACAGCAGTCTTCCAGCCGGCAGCCACTCGTCATGCATCAGGTATGCTTTGACTTCATAGTCCACTCAAGTGTCAACATCAGGATGCGTCGTCCCTGGACGTTGTCCCTCCGTGCATTCGTCCAAGCACGGCTGCCGGTTAGCCGGCAGCCACTCTTCATGCATCAGGCACGCTTTGATTTCAAAGTCCACTAAAATTTCAGTCAAGCAAGCTGCGTCGTTTCGAGAGTGACTACTTTTTAAAATTATTTTTGTGGAATCCAATCCTCTCGTATTTCCTGACGTCGCCTGCTTCCCGTGTTTTGTCTGTCACTTGGTTCGTGTCATGGCACTCTTGTCTCATCGCTCGTATCATTGCTCTCTTGTCCCTCAACGTTCGTGCCGCTGCACTCTCGTCTCTTCGTTCGGGTCATTCCCGACTTGCCTTTTCTTTCCCTCCCGTCCGCCACTCTCCGACATTTTCCCCCACTTCCCTTACCCGGGTCCTTTCCAGTCTGTTGGTCGTGGCGGGGCGTTCTCGCCCTCTCTTCCCACGCTTCCTAATGCTGCCTCTCCCACCGCCGCTCCTGCCAGTGCCCTTCGCACCTCCTTCCTCCACCCGTGGGGTTCGCAGGGTCTAAGGGTCCCTGGGAGGATTGAGCTAGGGAGGGGGATGGGGCTACATCCTGCCACCGGTTTGGCAGGATTGGCAGCAGGCTTCCAGGGCACAGCACTAGGAGCAGGAGCAGGCGTTGGAAGGGGTAGAGGGCTTAGGCGAGCCCGTTCTCTGGGTGTAGTTTCGGCGATTTCTGGTGCAGGTGCAACTGGGGGAGGGGGGGATGCGTCTGGGTCCACGTCACAGTGGAAAGCAGGCAAATCGAAAGCTGCCAGCTCGGCATCAGGCTCTCCCGGCAAATCGACAGGAGCAGCAAAGAAAGCGAAAGCGGCTAAGAAACGGTCCCAGGCCACGTCAGCAGCGGCTGACGCGGATAAGGAATGGGATCCAGTTACCGAGTTACTGGAGCGGGTGCCGAACCGTGTGGAGCCGCAGGTTCGGGTGAACGGGCAGCTGATGTCGCTCAAGGAGGCGGAGGCTCGGGCCGTACCTGCGCCAATCCGAGCCTTGAACGCACTAGAGCAGGGGGTCGAGAGCGCTAGGGAGGCTGTCTTGGGGAAAGTGGCAGAGGCTCTAGGAGGGGTGGATAAGGGTGTGATTATAGAGGAAGGGAGTGAAACGGGGAGTCTGGCAGCAGAGGGAAGGGGAGGGAAACAAGCTTCGGATACAGTAGATTCGGCAGATGCAGCGTCGATGTCCACTGGAGCTGTCTCGTCTGCTGCTGCTGCTGCACCTGCTGCACCCCCTGCCAACCCCGTGTATCTTAAAGACCTACTCCGCGAGTTCAAGGGCGAGCTCGTGGTCCCCGAGGAGGCGTTCGCTCCGCGGGTGGTGGAAACCACCGCGTTTGAGCGCGCGCTGGCGGGCGCCCCGCCCATGAGCGCGGCGGAGTTTCTGGGTTTTGCGGAGAAGAAGCAGGTGGCGCTGGTGACATCGCGCGGGCTGAAGAGGCGCGATGGGAGGTTCGAGTACTGGGATGTGCTGGTGGAACTCAAGGAGGTGCCTGGGGAACCGGCCCTCCAAACCAACACCTGGTGAGTGCGGGGTTCTCAGGTGCTGTGGATATTAAATGAAGAGGCGCGATGAGAGGTTCGAGTACTGGGACGTGCTGGTCCAGCTGAAGGAGGTGCCTGGGGAACCCGCCCTCCAAACCAACACCTGGTGAGTGCAGTGTTCGTGAGTGTGGGGTTTACATAGAGGGGAGTGAAGAGGAGGAGAAGCAGGTGGCTTTGGTGACGTCGCGCGGGCTGAAGAGGCGCGATGGGAGGTTCGAGTACTGGGATAGTCTACCCTCCGCAATAGGGGCGAGGCGGGGACACCCTGCAACGCTACAACCAAAGGTGTACGAGTTATTATGACCAACCCACGTGAGTTGCGAACTCAATTCGGCACCTTTGCACGGAATGTTGGAAGGGTCTTGCAGGAACGGAGTTCCTCCTGGGATCACTAAAAGCCAAAAAAAAAAAAAAAAAAAAAAAAAAAACGATTACTGGGATGTGCTGGTGGAACTCAAGGAGGTGCCTGGGGAACCTGCTCTCCAAACCAACAACTGGTGAGTGTGGGGCTCACTGGGTTCGAGCACTGGTGTCCACTGGGTGGGTTGAACAATGAGCTGAAGAGGCGTGACGGGAGGTTCGAGTACACTGGGACGTGCTTGTGCAGCTGAAGCAGGTGCCTGGGGAACCTGCTCTGCACACCAATGCCTGGTGAGTGGTGGGGTGGGGTGGGGTGGGGTGGGGATGCGCTGGGGTTTACTGGTTTGGTGGGTGCTGTGGGCTTGCACCCATCGAGCCCTCTCTTCCTCACTGGCCCCTGCAGGAAGCTGAGGGGGGACTCTCAGCCCCTGTCTGCAGTGCTGGCAGGCAGCGCTCTACTGGTGCTTTGCTCCCCCCTCAGATGCGCTCTACTGCCATTGGTGCTTTGTAATCCCCCTAAGATGCGCCACCTTCTCCATCCCCCCCTCTCCCCAACCTCTCCCCCCTCCCCTCCCCACCCACCCCCTTGTCCTCCTTCCCTGTGCTCCGTTATTCGTCGTTTCCCCCCTGTAGGAGGCTCAAGGTGGACTCGCAGTCCGTACCAGCAGTGCTGGCGGCTTACAAGGGGCCACAGAAGGAGGTTGAGACTGTGTATTCGGTAAGAGCTCTCCCATGTACCCACTATAATGAACGTTAAAGCGAGTTCCGCCGATGCTGGTATCATGAACTGTTGCGCAGTCAGTGCCAGCAGTGCTGCTGGCAGCCTATAAGGGGCCGCAGAAGGAGGTTGAGACTGTGTACTCGGTAAGAGCTCTTCCAGGTATTTCGTTTAAGTGAACCTTAGAAAGCATCTCGTGTAATGGGGTGGCGTGAGCGCTTGTGTGAGCTGATTGCAAAATTCAGCATGCTAGGCATGAAAAGCCAGCATGGGCGAGTACTGCGCGCTGGCATAACAAAACAAAAGTTGAAAATAAATTTGCATTCCCCTGTTCCCTCCCACTCCCCCCCCCCCCTCCTTCCTCCCCTTCCACCCACCCCTCCTCCTCCCCCGGTCCCCCCTCTCACTTCCTGCCCCTCTTCCCATTTTTCAAACAGACCTTTGTCGAGGTGCCATCAGCCAAGCCCCTTCCAGCAGCCTCCACCATTTCCGGGCGAATCTTCCTGGAATGCTCCATCCTAGCGTCGATTCTGCAGTCCTTCCTTGCCACTCTTATCGCCTCTTCCACTGCCGCCCTCCTCCTGGCCTCCTCTGCCGTACTCTTTATAGTCCGATCCGTTTTGTGGCCCCTGGCGAAGCCTCTCCTAGCGCCTGCTGTGTGGGTTGTAGCGGCTGTAGCGAATAAGATTGCTGGTGTTGTCACTGCCACGTGGGCGAGTCTCTTTGCTCCAGGTAGCAGCAGTCTATTCGGATTCCTACAGTTGCAGCTGGCAGCTTTGTTTGGCAGCGGGGGACTAGCGGGAGGTATTGCTGGCGCTACTGCGAACGCGTCCGGGGATGCGATTGCTGACGTGGCGGTTGACGTGGCGCGGGATATTTTCATAGGAAAGCTGAAGAGCTCGGCCAAGGCGGTTGGGATGATGGTGTTTGTGGTGCTGTTTATGGCAGCAGGGGCTAAATTCACCCTCAACAGACGGACCAGAGACTACACTAAGTGGGTACGTGATGGGGGGGAGGGGAAAGGGGGGGGAGGGGAGCGGAGGGGAGAGGGAGAGGGAGACGGGATAGCAGGGAGTTGGAAGTGGTAAAGAGCGGTGGGAATAATGGTGTTTGTGGGTGCTGTTCATGGCAGCAGGGGCTAACTTCACCCTCAACAGACGGACCAGAGACTACACTAAGTGTGTGGGTGCCGTTTGTTGCAGCGGAGGAGCATACAGGGGGGAGGGAGAGGAGCCCAAGTTTCTAGTGGTCTTTCACTGTCGTTTCTCCCATCTCTTCAAGCCTTCCGAAACGCGCTTTCCCGATTAACACTCCACACAATACCCCGAACTCCAAGCTCGTTATCCTGTGTTCGGATTTCTCAAAGTTTTTTTACCTCTTAACCTTGAACCTTAAACCCTGAACTCAGGACATCTGGCAAGCCATTGAGTTCGGCCAGTCTAAGCCCCAGGCTCGAGTGGAGGTGAGCTCTTCAGGGTGCTGCGTTGCTGTGCGGTGCTGTGCTGTGCGGTGAGATGCGGTGCGGTGCTGTGCTGTGCTGTGCTGCTGCCTTGTGGTGTCGCCGCTCTAGTGCTGCTACCTTCCCTGTGCACTGACATCACATGCTCCTTTTCTGCTGTTAGATCCACCGCATCTTCTGCTGGATATACCAAATCTCTGATTTTTGAGGCGCCTAAAAAAAAAAACTGTGCACTGACATCACATGCTCCTTTTCTGCTGTTAGATCTACCGCATCTTCTGCTGGATATACCAAATCTCTCTGTGTCATCCCTTAAGTCACTGCTGTTGGTGTAGGCGCCCTCATCTAAAAATACCTCATCTTCTCTTCTTCGCTCGCCCCTCACAGGGATCTACAGGAGTGAAATTCGAGGACGTGGCAGGCATCGATGAGACAGTGCAGGAGCTGCAGGAGGTGGGTGTGTCTCACATTTTTAATGCACATATATATGTATGTAACTATATACAGCACGTACACCATGTACACTATAATCGTCATCGATAAGTCCGTTCGTGGTTGGTGGGCATTGATGAGACTGCATGGGTTGCTGGAGGTGCGTGGGATCTTCATCCAAAGTACATTATATTCTCTACATCTGCCAATACACTACGTACGCCATATAAACCCTGCTCATTTATGAAGCTGTTTATGTAGGATGTGGTAGGTATGGAGAGAAGTTAGCACAAAGCCGTACTCCTCAAGCGGTCCGTCCTGGCCCTACTCCTCTCCCTCTCCTTCACCGTCTCCTCCCCTCTCCCACATCCCGAGGTGTTTTTCGAGTCGATCAAACAAATCATTTACAGTCGTTAGCACAAGGCCCTACTCCCCTCAAGCGGCCCATCCTGGCCCCACCCCCTCGCCCCTTCACCATCTCCTCCCCTCTCCCACTTCCCTTCCTTCATTTTTGCCCCATTTTCCTCCACAATTCCACCATTCAGCTAGTGGAATACCTCAAGGAACCCCAGTGCTTCAACCTTATGGGCGCCAAGCCGCCCTCTCTCTCTTCATCACCCTCTCTCTCCTCCCCCATCTCCCCCCCCCTCCCCCCCCCCTTCCTCATATAACCCCACAGCTAGTGGAATACCTCAAAGGACCCCCAGCGGGTCAACCTTATGGGCACCGAACCGCCCTCTTTCTCTTTTCATCACCCTCTCCCCCCCCTCCCCCCCCCCCTTGCATATAATCCTTCAGCTAGTGGAGTACCTCAAGGACCCCCAGCGGTTCAACCTCATGGGCACCAAGCCGCCGCACGGGGTGCTGCTGGAGGGTCCCCCAGGATGTGGCAAGGTGAGGTGATGGTGTGGCAAGGTGAGGTATGGTGTGGCAAGGTGAGGTGATGGTGTGGCAAGGTGAGGTATGGTGTGGCAAGGTGAGTTGATGGTGTGGCAAGGTGAGGTGATGGTGTGGCAAGGTGAGGTGATGGTGTGGCAAGGTGAGGTGATGGTGTGGCAAGGTGAGGTGATGGTGTGGCAAGGTGAGGTATGTTGTGGCAAGGTGAGGTGATGGTGTGGCAAGGGTTCACCTGAGCATTACACTCTCTAACTCGCGGATGTGCATGTTTTCCCCACACGCACGCTAACCCATTGCACGCACGGTGTGCTGCTGGAGGGCCGCCTGGGTGTGGCAAGATGAGCCCTTCTGTTGTGCTTTGTATTGCGTCCACCCTGCTCTGTTCTTGTCCAGCCGATGTTAATATCACCAGCACAGCACGCCTCCTTTCCTTTCCCCTCTCTGCACATCACACCTTACTGGCTTTGAGACGTTCAAAACTGGCCATAGCTGCGGAATCATGCATGCTTTTCTACCAGATGACTGCCTTTGAGTTTGCCTCTTTCCCTCCATTATCCATCCTGTTCCATAGCACTCGATCCCCCCCCCCGCCCCCCTTCCATCAGACATAACTAGCCAAAGCCGTAGCAGGCGAAGCAGGCTTGCCCTTCTACCAAATGGCCAGCTCTGATTTTGCCTTACCTTTTGCCCCTGGCGCTTTTGTCTCCCCCCCTACCAGACACTCCTGGCTAAGGCCATAGCAGGCGAGGCAGGCGTGCCCTTCTACCAGATGGCAGGCTCTGAGTTTGCTGAAGTGCTGGTGGGAGTTGGGGCTGCTCGCGTGCGCGACCTCTTCAAGCGAGCCAAGGTGCGGTCTAGGGCTTGTGTTTGGGGTACCCCCTGAAACCCTTGGGACCAGGGGTGCTTCCAGGTACTTGGTTTCTTTCAGCCGTTTTATGACTGAAGAAGTACCTGAGGTGAGGGGCTTTCCTTCCACGTGAAAAACGCTCCCAGCCTATTTCCTTCCGTGTTGAACTGATCGATGTGCGAGGCAATGTCTTGTCGTCGTGCTTATGGCCCATGCCCTAACCCCCTTCCGCAGGTCAACAAGCCGGCTGTGGTCTTCATAGATGAGATTGATGCCCTTGCTGCTGTGTGCATGCCTTCAACCCTAAGTTGCACTAAACGCTCAGAATTCGCAGCATATAGTGTATATACGCTATACGCCATACGAGCGTATAAACGCTATACGCCATACGAGCGTATAAACGCTATACGTTCGGCTGAAATTTCGGGGGCAGCCCGTCGGAAAAAAAAATTTGATTGCCACATCGCGATGTGGCGAAGCCAGCCACACTATCGCGAAGTGTCGAGACCCCAATTTTTTGCCCAAATCCAACTTCCAACCAATCTGCCCCCCCAACCGCACTGCATCCCGAGGCATCTACCAAACCCAACCAAACGTCAAATGTGCTCTGTCTACCTCTACCACTGAATGCGCTAAACCTAAAACAGATTGCGCAGCGTAACTTACCAGCCGAATCAGGCGGCAGACTAAGCTAGAATCTTAGCTTAGGGAGCGCCACGTCGCCCCGTTTTTTAGGCAGCGCCATGTCAACATGGATAAAACCTTGACATGGCGGTTATTTATGCCTTAAAGGCTGAACTATGTTCTCTGGTTCATGCTGCTATGAAAAACTATGGCCCGCACCACATTCTCCCTCCCCCCCTCCCTATACACGGTTTTTTTTCCTGCCCGGACAAGCGTATGCCTAGCGTATACGTGGCCCCCAAAAAGCGTATAGCGTGTATACGCTAGCGTATGTACGCGCGCGTATCAAACGCCATACGCGTTTAGTGCAACTTAGCTTCAACCCCGATCTCCTAAACCCTGTGCCTTGCACTCCCTCCCTTGCCACCCCCTGCCGCAGGTCAACAAGCCTGCAGTGGTGTTCATCAAGGATATCGATGCCCTTGGTGCCGTGTGCATATCTTTCACCCCTATCTCTTAAACCCTGTTCCTTAAACCCTGTGCCTTTCACTCCCTCTTCCCCCCCCCTCCTACCGCACCGCAGGTCAACAAGCCGGCTGTGGTCTTCATCGATGAAATCGATGCCCTTGGTGCTGCGTAAGTCGCTCCTGTTCCCCCTCTCTCCCCCCACCCCACCCCACCCCACCCTACCCCACCACACCCCACACCACCCCTCCGCACCCTTCCTTTCCTTCCCTGTGTGAGTCCGTTCCGTTCCCCTCCTCCCTGGTGGAAGGAAAGATTCGAATTTCTCCTTCTCCTTCTCCTCCTCCTTCCCCCCCCGCTGCTCTCCTAGTCGCCCTTCCCGCCTTTCTCCATCACTCAATTCCTTCTTTGCATGTGACTCATTGTCCTAGAGATGGGACATTCCTTGCATAATTTCAGCCGCCTTTGATCCGCCGCACAATGCTTGCTTATTTCCGCTCTTCCCTTCTGTGTCTCTCTCCCTCTTTCCTTCCTTCACCATTCTTCCCTCCTTCCCTCAGCCGTTCAATAGAACACCAAATAGGATTTCTCCTGCCCTCAGCCGTGCTTCATGCCTATGCAGGAGGGGACGAGGGGGCCCATGCTGGCGTGACGGAGCGAGAGACAACAGCTGTGAACAGAGCGAGAGACAACAGCTGTGAACGGAGCGAGAGACAACAGCTGTGAACAGAGCGAGAGACAACAGCTGTGAACGGAGCGAGAGACAACAGCTGTGAACAGAGCGAGAGACAACAGCTGTGAACGGAGCGAGAGACAACAGCTGTGAACGGCCCAGCCAGCTGTTGATGAAGTTGGAAGGGTTCGATGTGGGCCAGGGCCAGGGCGTGGTGTTCATATCGCGCTCCTCCCCCCTACCTTCTCACTCCCCCCCTCCTTCTTTCAGCCGATCCTCCGCAGGAGGGGACGAGGGAGCAGACGCAGGTGTTACGGAGCGAGAGACAACCCTCAATCAGCTGCTGATCGAGCTCGACGGGTTCGATACAGGCCAGGGCGTGGTGTTCATCGGGGCAACCAACCGCATGGACATGCTGGATGCTGCCCTGCTGAGGCCGGGGCGATTCGACAGAAAGGTAGGGGTTGTGCTCGGAGCAAGCAGTAAGGGAGGAGGGGTGGTAGGCCTGGGTGCGGGAGACAGGAGGTGGGGTGTGCATGCGGGTGTGGAGAGGCGTGGACCAGGGCGTAGTGTTTATCGGAGCCACCAACCGCATGGGCATGCGGGCGGGACACTGCTCTGCTGAGCCTGAGCATGTGGGTGTGGAGTGGCGTAGTGCAGGCAGTGCCAGTGCACTAGGGCGTAGGACCAGGGCGTAGTGCAGGCAGTGCCAGTGCACTAGGGCGTAGGACCAGGGCGTAGTGCAGGCAGTGGCGGGAGGGGGCCAGGACATGCTGGATGCTGCACTCCTGATCCTGAGTCCAGTGCCCCCCGGGATCCAAGGCCAAGCATGTGGGACGAGCGGAAGGCAGTGGCGGGAGGGGACCAGGACATGCTGGATGCTGCACTCCTGATCCTGAGTCCAGTGCCCCCCGGGATCCAAGGCCAAGTATGTGGGACGAGCGGAAGTGCCAAGGGTGCACGCGAAGAAGGTCAAGACGATTGTTTCTATGTGCCTAACGAGCCACTTTCTTCTACCAATGCCATTGTCCCAATGCCAAACAGATAACCATCGTGCCCCTTGGGTCCAAGGGCAGAGCAGAAGTGCTGCGGGTGCTGCGGGGTCAACGCCAAGAAGGATGATGGTTTCTGTTTGGTCAACGAGCTGCTTTCTTCGTCCCATGCCATTGGCCCAATGCCATACATATCTGAGGGCAGAGCGGAAGGTGCTGAGGGCGCATGCGAAGAAGGCGAAAATGATGGTTTCTGTGCGCCTAACGAGCCACTTTCTTCTTCCCATGCCATTGGCCCAATGCCAAACAGATAACCTTCGTGCCTCCTGGGTCCAAGGGCAGGGCAGAAGTGCTGTGGGTGCACGCCAAGAAGGTCAAGATGAGCCCGCATGTGGACCGTCTAAGTCTAACTACCACCATTCCCCCGTGTTTTCTGGCCCGATGTGAAACAGATCACCATCGTGCCTCCTGGGTCCAAGGGCAGAGCAGAAGTGCTGCGGGTGCACGCCAAGAAGGTCAAGATGAGCCCGCACGTGGACCTCGATACCATCGCCGCCAATCTTGCAGGTAAGCCCAAACTCAAAGAAGGTAATTCACCCTTCAACCCAGAAACCCTCACCCTCCAAGGTCAAGATGAGCCCTCATGTGGACCTCGATACATGGCCGCCAATCTTGCAGGTAAGCCCAAACTCGCTTCTCCATGTGACTTATGCCAAGGAGCAGTCACCAAACAGGCTGACGACGCTCAGACTCCCAGGGACGGGTGGGGGGTGGAGCAGGGGAGGCAGGGGAGGCAGGGGAGGCAGGGAAGCAGGGGAAGCAGGGGAAGCAGCCACTGCTGGTGCGGCGGATGGCAGACGGATGTTCTCTTAACCCTCAATCCTTTCCTAACCCCGTTTTTAACCACTTTCCTAACCCGGTTTTGACCCCTTTCCTTTTCAGGCTGGAGCGGGGGGCACATCTTGCCAACCTACTCCAAGAGGCAGCCCTGGTGGCAGTGAGGCGGGGAGCAACAGAGATAGAGGACGAAGACCTGTACACAGCAGCAGACAGGCTGACCCTTGGTACTCCCAGCAGGGGACGGAGAGGTGGGGGGCGGAGCAGGGGACGCACCACACACATACTGATGTTTCCTTTGACCCCTCTCCTTACGCCCCTATTTTCCAGGCTGGAGCGGGGCACAGCTTGCCAACCTACTCCAAGAGGCTGCACTGGTGGCTGTGCGGAGAGGGGCGACGGAGATCGAAGACGAAGACCTGTACACAGCAGCAGACAGGCTGACCCTGGGCACTCCCAGGGAGAGGTGGGGCGCGGAGCAGGGCAAGCAGCCGCTGCTGGTGCGGCGCATGGCGGTGCATGAGGTGGGGCTGGCGCTCACGGCGCTGCTGCTGATGGAGTATGACGAGGCCCAGGTGGAGCCGCCACAGCGACTCTCCATTGTTCCCCGAGGCGAGGTGAGTGTCTCAGGGTTTTGAGTATCAGGGGGTCTAGGGTTTGAGTTTGGGGGGTGGGGAGTGGCGGTGCATGAGATGGGGCTGGCGCTCACGGCGCTGCTGCTGATGGAGTATGACGAGGCCCAGGTGGAACCGCCGCAGCGACCCTTTATTGTGAGGAATGGGAGGTGAGAAACAGAACTCAGGGTTGCTTGTACTGGTTTTGACATTCAGTTTGGGGTTTGTGAGGGAATCACATGGTAGAGTGTGCTGCGTATTCTCCCTCCCCTGGATCAGCTACCCCCATGCATAAGGAGTCTATTTTTGAGGCTCCTCGAAAGGGAAAGACACATGGTAGAATGTGCATTATACTCTCCCCTGCATTCCCCCCATGCTATCCCCCTGCTATGCTCCCTTCCCGCCTCCAGACCCCCTCATGGACCGTGTTCAACCGCATTGACGAAGAGACTTATAGCTTCACTCTCTCCCTTCTCCCTCTCCCTACACATTGCCCCCTCCAGACCCCTTCTTGGACCGTATTCAACCGTATTGATGATGAGTCATACCTCTTTGAGAAGAGGCGAACTCTGCTGCACCGGCTGCAGGTACTGCTGCTTGCTGGACCGGCTGCAGGTACTGTTGCTTGCTGGACCGGCTGCAGGTACTGTTGCTTGCTGGATTGTCCGCCTGCCGTGTCGTGTTTTCCTTTTCACTGGGAACAGCTGTTTGTGTATGCCTCTGTAAATAGGCTCTATAAGGGCCTTGGCATCTGTGTCACTGGGGGGGAAGGGGTGCAGGGGGCCAGGGGGGCAGGGATGTTTAGTCTACTCAAGAGCTAGCTCGATACAATGTCACATGGTACTTCTGAGTTGACTCTGTAAATAGGTTCTACAAGGGCCTTGGCATCTGTGTTACTGGGGGGCGGGGGGGCAGGGTGGCAGGGCGGCAGGGCGGCAGGGGGCCAGGGGAACTGCAGGTACTGTTGCTTGCTGTGTCGTCTTTCCCCTTTCCTTGGGAGCTGCTGTTTGTGTATGCCTCTGTAAATAGCTTCTATAAGGGCCTCGGCATCTGTGTCACTGGGGGGCAGTGGGGCAGGGGGGCATTCGTCCATTTTTCCAAATTAAATTGTCCTGGAAAAATGGACGAATGCCCCCCTGCCCCCCTGCCCCCCTGCACCTGCAGGTGCTGTTTGGAGGCAGGTAGTATGGGGCAGGACAGCACCACGTACACTCACTGCTCAAACCCCCATGCCAAATAGCCCTTTTCTCTCCTCCTTGCTTCTCCATTCTACTCAATGCACACAACAACAGGTCTTACTGGGCGGCAGGGTGGCAGAGGAAGTAGTGTGGGGACGGGACAGCAGCACGTACAGTCAGCGCCACGTGGCGGATGCTTCCTGGATGGCCTACAAGTTTGTCTCCATGTGAGTTCCTGGCGGTGCTCCTTTGTTTTTATGTGAGTTCTGGGCGGTACTCATTTGTCTCCATGTGAGTTCTGGGTGGGACTCCTTTGTCTCCATGTGAGTTCTGGGCAGGACTCCTTTGTCTCCCTGTGAGTTCTGGGCTGTACTCCTTTGTCTCCATGTGAGTTCTGGGCGGGACTCCTTTGTCTCCATGTGAGTTCTGGGCAGGACTCCTTTGTCTCCCTTGTGACACCCCTTCCTGCAGTTGGCACATGGCAGGCAAGGTTCTCCCCAGAGGAATTCCCCTGGGCTTGGAAGTGATGCAACACTGCCAGCGGCCCCTCCCTGGCGTTTGAGGGCAGTCTGTACGTCGACTACGGGTTCACAGGGGGGAAGATCAGTCCTTTAGCCCCTTGCCCTTGACCCTGTATCCCATAACCCCCCCACAGTTGGCACATGGCAGGCAAGGTTCTCCCGAGGGGCATCCCCCCTGCCTGGAAGCGGCGCAACACTGCCAGCGGCTCATCTCTGGCGTTCGGGACCTTCAACCCCTAACCCTTCAACCCCTATCCCTTCAACCCCTAACCCTTCAACCCCTAACCCTTCAACCCCTAACCCATAACCCCCATAACCCCCATCCCGCACCCCATAACACACCCCTTCCTACAGTTGGCACATGGCAGGCAAGGTTCTCCCTAGGGGCATCCCCCCGGCCTGGAAGCGGCGCAACACTGCAAGCGGCCCCTCCCTGGCGTTCGAGGGGAGCCTTTACTCTGACTACGGGTTCACGGGGGCGAAAATCAGCGATCATGCTGATGACGTGGCAGCTGACATGGCGCAGGCCCTGCTGGACGAAGCGTACGCTGCCACGTGGCAGCTGCTGGTGGACCACAAGGCGGCTCTGGTCAAGACGGTCAACGTGAGTCAATTGGGGGGGGGGGGAGGGGTTCTCGGGGAAGGGGCAGCTGCTGGCGGACCACAATGCTGCGCTGGTCAAGGCAGTCAATGTGAGTTTTGGGAGGAGGAGAGGGGGGGGAGGTAGAAATGGTGGTGGTGAAGAAAGGGGGGAAGAGAGGGGGGGGGGGGAGAGAGAGATTATGGTGGTGAGAGGCCAATGTGGCAGCTGCTGGCGGACCACAAGGCAGTCAACATGTGTCGGGGGGGGGGTATAATTCACATGCATATATAGGTATATATATGTATATTATTATGTTTACATTATTGTTCTTATACTGTACAGGCATATATGTTTGGAACACTGGCGTTTGGGTTGGGTTCTCTGCTCCAATGATTGTTGTTCCCTTTCGTTTATCTCTACCCATTGTCACACTCTGATTCAATGATATTCTTTTGTCGAAGGGAGGGATCCAATGTGCTTCACTCTGATTCCTGTTTCCCCCTCAATTATTTTCACGCCCTCTACTGTCACGCTTCAGGTGCTAATGGCGAAGGGGGAGATCCAGGGATCGGATCTCGATATTATCCTGGACGCCTACCCTGCAGGAACACCTGTTCAGGTGGTTGAAACAGAGGCTGCACCTGAGGAACTACCTGAAGCGTTTGCAGGGCATTCAGGGGATACCGAGAGCGAGGGGGAGGAGGGAGGGGAGGAGGAGAGCAGGAGGAGGAGGAGGAGGAGGGAGGAGGGAGTGGAGGTGAGGAAAGTTGAAGGGAAATTTAGGAGTGTGGTGGGGGGGTTGTTAGAGGAGAAGGGGAGGGGGGAGGGAGGGGTGAGGGATGGAGAGATTGCGAGGGGGGAGGATGGGGTGAGAGTGAGTGAGGGAGAGGGGAGGGAGTTGAGTGGGGAGGAGGAGAAAGAGGAGCAAAGAGAATCTGAGTCACTGGAGGTGGAGGGAGAGGGAGAGGGAGAGGGGGATGGGGAATGGGTGGAGGAAGAGGAGGATGGGGATGAGGATGAAAGGCTGATTTTGGAAGCTGTTGAATCTGCAGGTAAGAAACCAGCAGTGGGAGTAGCAGTAGCAGTAGCAGCAACGTCAGCACCAGCAGCAGTAGCACCAGCAGCAAGACCAGCACCAGCAGCAGGAGCAGCGCTGGTAGCACCAGCAGCAGCAGAAATTGCAGCAGCAGTACCACCACCAGCAGCATCACCAGCAGCAGGGGCGGTAGTAGCCACAGCAGCCGATGGCACGAAAGCAGCTGCCATAGGGGCAACAGCAGGCAGCTGTGAAAAACTCAATGGGGCTGCTGTGGGTGGAAAGGGGGAGGAGGCGAGTGGGGCGGAGAGAGGGAAGGAGAGAGGGGAGGAGAGAGGGGAGGAGAGAGGGGAGGAGAGAGGGGAGGAGAGAGGGGAGGAGAGAGGGGAGGAGAGAGGGGAGGCGAGAGGGGTGAAGAGAGGGGTGAAGAGTGGGGACAACTCAGAATTTACGGTGTACCACTACAACAGCGAGGGAGAGACTGCAAGTGGATCTGATTCTGATTCAGATTCGGAATCGGATTCTGATTCTGAGGGGGGAAGCAAACCCCACGGTTCGGCTGCACAGGGTGGTGTCAAGCCATGGGGCGGTACGGAAACAAATGGAACGCTGGGAAAGCGGAAATTGGAGGAGAATCTAGGAGCAAGTGAGAGTGCGGGTGAGACGGGGGAGAATGGGGATGATGCTATGACCTTGGTGCGGCCTAATGGTAACCAGTCCGGGAAGGAGTAGCACGTCATTGGCTTTTGAGGCGGCTCAAGAAGAGCGCTGGTGGGGCGGGGGAGAAAGGGTATGATGACTCTGGTTCGGCCTAGTGGGAACCAGTTCGGGGTGGAGTAGTCTGTCCTTGTGCTGTGTGGTACAGCCATACTAGTGAGAGTGCTGTTGGTAAGGGGATGCTCTGACCTTGGTGCGGCACAATGGTAACCAGATGGGTGGAGTGGTGTCTCCTAGGGCTAGGCAACCATACCGGTGTCTATTTCTTCGAAGGCTGCTAGAAGATGGGCTAATGGGATCTAGACCGGGGTGGAGTGGTCTATTCGTATTCGAGCGCAAGCATACTGTTCTTTCACATTGTTTCAAGTAGGAATTGGTAGCTGACTCCGGCCGTGTTGCCTCTTGTGTTGAGATTGTTGAGGTACATTGTACACACATGACCATCCATTATGCACATAAGGCTGTTCACGAATTGTGCAAATATTTCCTTGAGTACAGAAAGTGAAGTTGTGATTCTTGTTGTTACCGTAGTTGCGAAAGCACATCAGACAAGCACTCTGGTGTACAGTGCGTAGTTTGACTCCTCGTTGGTTTGGGCTGCTCACGCGCATCACCAGCATCGATATGTGTGGCTCTTGTGGAGGGCAGTCCCGAGATTATCGGATGCTTTCACCCGCGTGCTGATCCCTTCATTAATTTCCACTCGCAAGTGGACCACTACAGTTGTATGAATCTGATGCGAAATTATGACGTCAGGAGCTGGATTGAAGAGAAGGAACGATCGGGGAACGTGAAGAACGGGCCACTGTAGGCTTGGTTATCGGCAAATTGAGGCGCGAAAAACAGCACAAACTGCAAATCGTATTCTACTAGCGCAACCACGACTACAGCGGATATGCCATTAGGTCCAAGACATTGTACTCCATATAATACTCTAACGTCCGGAATTCGATACGAACCACCACGATGTACTCCGTCTGTACGGTATACATATACTGTTAAACTTCGCTAAAAAGGCGCAATAAACATAGTAACCAGTCACGAAAGTTGCATAATGCCACCGACCATCGACTCGCGCCACCCAAATCGGGTGCAATTTCAGCATGCGAGCTTCGCCAACCAACCCTAACATTCGGGGCGTTTTCCATTTTTTAGAACCAATCACGTAAATATTCAGGCTTCCCGCGTGACACGAACAGGTCCGTCTCGGATACGAAAACATGACCCTCGTTCCCTCAATCGCTATTAACAACTGCACATTTCGAAAATGATTTTCTCAAGGGTTTTTTTTTTTTTTTTTTTTTTTTTTTTTTTTTTTTTTTTTTCGCTTTCGTAAAAACGCGTGGTTGGTTAACGAAACCGCTCAATTAAGTCGTCAAAATTTCCCTCCGTTTAGCCCTTTTTGTAATACCACGAAAAGGGTTTTCCAAATTATTTGTTTTGCGCGTTTTGAGCCTGCGCTGCTTGTGGGAAGGTCGAGAATGAGGTGTTACTTCTTTTGTCCGCGTTTTTCTGACCAGACGACAAATTTGCTGAGCATTTTTTAAGAGGCCACATGAGCCCTCACATGACACGCGGCGAAATCGCTGGTAACCTGGCCCAAGTGGCTAATACGCCAAGGCACCCATCGTGAACAAAACGAGTAAATCGGCCCACGCCACCCCACCTAGTCTATTATCCATTTTGCCAGTTACGTACCACTCCTATTCGTCGTAGTCCATATTTGCGAGTCGCGGATTTGGAGCATAGAGCATACCCGCTGTACTGCAAATATTTCTCAGGGACAAATTATTTCTTAGGTGCAAACCCCATGCACGCAAGAAAACATGGAACCAGCCAATCAGCGAGGGTACATGCATGCCCCATGCACGACATTTCTGGAAGTAATGGTGCCCGCGGAGAGGTAGACGACCCACATCAATCGCAGGAGGTTGAGGGTTGACGACCTGACCCTGGCGCTGCACACTAGCAAATCGGAACGCGCCGGGTGCGACGATTCTAGGTTCTCTCATTAGATTTTGTCTTTACCAGTCATAATTCGATTTTTCCGAACCCGCATCCCGGATTTCAAAGGTTCCGGGAACATTACGTTAAAATATATGCATCTCCTTTACAAAATTGGTATGACAAACACCTGGCGTGTTAAGCGGTATGGGGCTTGCAAAACGGGTTTCTCTACGAGCACAGATAATGGATTCCACGTAATTACCAGTGAAACATAAGACAAGCTGGGAGAATTGCAAACTGGCCACGTTGGCAATGTCAGCCACGCGGAAGCAGTAAGCCTCAAGGTGGGCGTATTTATTACTAGCAAGTTTCAATTTCGACAGCACACAGACTATCGGGGAGATAGTTCCCCTTCGTTGGATCGCCTTCACTATGGCCCAGAAAATTGCCAACTGCGAGTACTGTTGGAAGCACTCGACTCTGCTTCTGTGCGAACATGATACGACTTACGTTTTGTTCAGTTACAGTTGTGCTATTCTTGTTGCAACGCCTTAGATAATGTAGACATTTGAAACCTGGCTGTGCGATACATTGCAAAAACTAGGCGACGTGCCTACGTGGACATGGTCGGCACGAAAGACAGGCTCCCTGCCCCTCTACAGTGCGCATACGTCAAAGCTCCCACAACATCGGAAACGATATAAACAATTTTGCATGGTTGTATAGCAATATTAGTTACGCGCAATTTCCTACATCCTTCGAGCTTGCGTTGTATACTTAGTACCCCCAAACACATGTTCCACGCTAAAAGAGACAAGTTTTTTTAACACAGCTCGTGCCTGTTCCCCATAAATTTCAAACCACGGGAAAATGTGGCATTAGCTCGGAAAATGCATAGTACAAGTTGTATTTGATTAGTCAACAACAAGCACAACTATTTTACTACTACAAATTATTCCTTAGGTGCAACACTCATATACACCATACGACAAATAAGCAATAGTTACAGTCAGCATAACGTCACTAGTAGAAACATAAGGATTATGGTAAATACGCTCCTGAGTGGTCGACGATCAGGTGCGATCGCACTGCGTAAAAAATGTCGACCAATCCGTCCGTCTCAATCCAGCTATGCACAGGCGGACTCGGAAGCATCGCGTTAGCCAATAGTTGTGCACCATCTACGGTGACGTAATTCTCTTCATCGACGTGTCATATGGTTTCGTAATGGGGTGTGCTTTTTCTAGTTATTTTATGTTGTTCTTTGTTGTTTTCAACTTTGTATACGTCCGAGTCTCTCAATTGTTGCGTATTTGTTTTGTCGAGGTTATGAAGTCTCTCTGTTTATGAGACAATTGCCAAATTGGGTGTGGTGATACAATTGAGCCCACACACGTATTGCGACTCTTGAGCGACTAAACAAATTGAGCGGAATCGCAACATACGCCAAGGTTTTCGCCCTTGAACAATATGCATGGGCAGAGCTCCAACAACCTCGGAGCACTATAAGTGTCACTTTGCCCGCGCTATACGTGCCTATTCGCTTTAAAGCGCGGATCTCGAAACCCCCGAAAGTCTAAACCCAAGGTTTTGAGCCCCAGCCAAAATGGCCCGCAAGTCAAAACCTAAGTTTTTGACTTTCGAGGGTTTCGAGATCCGCGTTTTAAGTGCAAATTCTTATATTCTTGGAGTTTGCATTTGTAGAATACGATCTGTAACTCCTGGGAAAATTGTTGAACATTTCGGGCTGAATTTGGGGGTTCGTGCGGTTCAGCTCGGCACCTGGTTGTTGGGACTGAACGTAGGGGGACACGAGCAGGCGAGAATCGCAATTGGGACCCTAGGGGTTACAAGATCAGCGAGAATTGGAATTTGGACTGTTCGTTTGAGGACCATATCTTGGAAGAGGTGTATTAATCCAGGGATCCACTTTGTGGTTTTGGACGGATTGGTTGGCTCTGGTTTAGGGCCTTGGGATTGGCCTTTCACTGCCTGTGGAGTGGATTGCTCCCCCTTCCCACTTTTGTTGCCTGGGAAACTCGACGCCGACGTTCGCCATGATTTTCTGAACCCACAATGTTTTGATTCCAGCGCAGCAGCCTCTCCAACAAATTGGATGATGACCCAGCTGTCACGCTCACACTCTCGCCAACAGGTTGTGCGGCAAGCAGGCTGTGTTTGGGTGTGGTGTGGTGGCGAATTTGGGACCAATCGACCTAGCCAGCCAGCCACTCATTTTCGCAAGCTTCACACCCCACCCAACCCACCCCACCCCAACCCACCCCACCCCACCCCACCACGACCCCACCATTTTACTTTTGGCATTCCTTCCGCAGAACCTGGCCTTCAAAATCGGTAACACTGTACTCTACAGTTTTGCTAACACGGCAGAACGGGGCTGCTGCTGACAGCATGGCAGCTACCACACTCACTTCCGTCTTGAGCGTATGACCACATCCAACCCAATCTTCCAGTTGGTGTTTGCTTGTGGGAAGTGAATACCTTTTGATCCCAAGTGCTGTTTTGCTCACTGGAATTTTTCCCTAAAGAAAGTGTGTGGACGGCACAGGTGGTGCTTACATCAGTAATAGAGGCGCTGTGAAATTGGGAAGGACTTCGACCTCGAGAGTTGCAGCTCAGTACTCCAACGTATTTGAGAGTTTCGCCATACTGCCTGTTTATCCTTTTATTTCTCCCTCGTAAAGTATAACCACCACCACTACCCTTCTCACCAGCTTCGCAGCTTTGCGGCAGCGAACTACTTCCAGTAAAAGGCTTTCCCTTCTCAAGAGGACTCCATCTGCCAACGAGATGCATAATTAAGTGCAGACCGGTAGAGCAGCAACTTCTGTTATGTTACGAGTGGTGCAGTTTCACTAACGGATTCGGAATAGTATCCAATTAGGCCGCGGTTCGTTGCGTTCGGCTCAGGAGGATTATCGAACTTTCTGGGGATTATAAGCCTCGTACAGTTATTCCTCGCGAAATATTTGCGAACACAAGTATTGTAGGGGCGAGGGTCGCGAAGCCTCGCAGTATTATGTTCGACCAAATCCTATAACCTGCTAAAGCACCGCGCCCTGAGTGTGGTTCCGAAGTAGCGAAGTTGTCCTCCTCAAGCCACTTGTGCTGGTGGAATGCTCAGGTCAACATCAAAAGGAGTTTTTGTGACAAATAACCACGAATTCGCGAGTAGTGTTTAGAACTTCACGACCAACGTTTAGGATGGCGACTCCATGGCACACAGCTACTTACAGAAGTACCGGTCTAGAAGCTCTTGAAGCCTTTCGAAATACGGCGCCATCAGCAGCTGGAAACGAGCGAGCTTCAGAATGGAACGGTTGGCATCGCGAGAACATACAGGGACCGACGAAGCATTTACCAGGCGGCGATTCCACACGCGCCACAGAGGATCGGTTACTAACGAGTCGGCCGTCTCCCAGTAACACTCCCGCTGCTCCCGCTAAACGAGGCAATGCGGCAAAAATTCGCGCAGCTGCACGAGGAGCGTTTGGCGCAGCCTCGACTCGAAGTTGGCGGAGCAGGCGGAGCAGGCGGAGCAGGCGGAGCAGGCGAGGGAGGCGCGGAGCTCAGAACGAGCGGGGCCTTCCCGGGTGGAGGCGTCGGCGCTGGCGGAAGCAGAAACGGGGCGGAAGAGAGCGCGGAGCAGCGCTGGAGGGTCGTGGAGCGGACTCCGCTCGGAGGTCAGGCTGAGCGGACCCCCGGAGGTCGTCGGAGGGATTGCGCGGAGGATACGGGGTGGGAAAGCGAGGCACGGGGCATTACAAGGGATCTCGCGGCGGAAAACTCTCCAGCGAGCTCGGCGTCAGTGCAATACGCTCAGCACGTTTCGGCTCCGTCGGGAGGCGGCGGGGCCGGCAGCGCTGCTGCGGGCATGGCGTCGTTTTTGGACCTGAACGAACCGCCGGAACACGAGGAAGACGACTCGTCCAAATTTTGCGCGGACGCCACTCTTATCGCGGATGCAGCCGCCACTGCCTCAGCTACCGACGCAGCTTACCAGGGATTGCGACGGCCTGGCGCGTTGACAGAGCCTCGGTCGGCGGTGGGGGTGTTCGAGGCGTTGGCGGACGGCGGTTTAGACGGCCCCGAGCCACGCAGCGTCGTTTTGGCGACGACACCGTCGGAATCTCAGGTGGTAACTGCTGCGACGGCTGCGGAAGAACAGCAGTTTTCTCAAACGCAGAAGAAGCGGAGCTGGAAGGACTTCGCGATTTTCGCCGGACAGGGCAGTCGCGGAACGTGGGTGGGGAACAGCGGGGTAAGCGGCGGCGGAATGAGCGGCGGAAGCTGTGACTTTCGAAACGCAGCCATTTCGAACGGGCGCCGGCCGGAAATCATATCGATGTCCTGGAAATCCGATTCGCAAGCGACAGCTCAGTTCGGAAACCCTAATTCCATGGCGGCGGCCGGTTCGGATTTCGGGCGGCGAATTGCGGATTCTGCTGGCTTCCTCGAATCCCCGAAATTGCTCATGAACAGCTGGGCGATGGGTAGCAATGAGACGATGGGTGGCACAGAGAACTGCTACGAAGTGGATAAGCCGAGTGCAGATTCGGCGGGAAAATTTGGTGCTGGGAATTTCGGGATGAGGGTGACCTCAGCGAAAGAGCCAGCTGGGGGACTTCGCGATGGTTGTAACGCAGCTGGTTTCAGCGAGATCGCGGGTTACCCTAAGGCTGCTCCTCGTCGCACAACCAGCTTCCATTCCGCTCCTGTTCGGGCTCCGCCGGCAATCCCCGTTACTGGCTCGCGCTCGTTTATGGAGCCGAGTGTACTCGGCAAGCGCAATTCAACTGCAGCAGCTATCGCAAATGTGGGACGGCAATTTTCAGAGCCCATGTTTTGCAACAAACGCCCTCATTTGAGTCACACCGTCGAGTACAGTCACAGTTTGAACAATGGCGGTTACCAAATCGGCAGCCAGGGGCAAACGGAATCAGAAATGACATTCGCTACAAACGGGAGTGACAGAAGTCAGCTGAGCGACAGGGCGAACCTCAGAAGTACCCTCCTTCGCCGCATGGCACTGACCAAAATACCCTCAGACTCTGTTCAAGCAGCAGGGGAGAAAATGGATGGACTGATTCCAGGAGCAGGAGTGATGAGGAACTGGGGAGTTAGGGCTGGAGTTAAGAGCCAGTGCCATGATTTGATGGGTGGACGAAGGCAGGCGGGAGCAGCAGGGAGCGGAAGAGTGGATAGGGAGGGAGGAGAGCTGGAGATGCAACGCACAGAGGGCTTGAGAAACCCCGAAAGGCCAAGCTCCATACAGAGAGGCCAGAGAGAGATCATAGATAGTCTGTTGTTTCCACACTCTGCCTCTTTACCTGCTGCTGCTGGCACAAGGAGTGGGAGATCCAGCAGCATTCAGTTCCGGCACTCGTTTGACTCTTTCAACTCATTTGATTCGTCTGATACGCTCGATGCGGATCTGATTGAGATTCGGCGCAGGGCAATCATGAGCCTGCCGCCCATTGGAACGCGGCATGTGCGGCCAGAGGGGTACTCTTGCTCCTTCTGTGGGCTCAATTTCGCCACGTCACAGGCTCTGGGCGGGCATATGACCTGCCACCTGCGCAGGCGCAAACATGCCGGGCTTGAGGCTGAGAAGGCAGCTTCTGCTGGTGCTTCTGCTGATTGTGCTGGTGCTGGTGCTGGTGCTGGTGCTGCTGGTGCCGCTGGTGTAGAACCAGGCTCGCAAAAGGTGCATACAGACCAGCAGCAGCAGCAGCGTCAACAGCAGTAGCAGCAGGTGCAGCGTCAGCAGAAGATGCAGCGGCAGTAGCAGCGGCAGCAGCAGGTGGAGGAGGGGGGTATGCTGCTCGCACGGCGGTAGTTTCTGGGTTCTCCCGGTACACGCATGCCATTGCCGGAATTGACCTGCTAGAATCAACACCCGCCAGCCAGCAGCAGGATGTGAGCACCAAGTGGGTGCGGGCTACGGAGCCCCGCGTTGGAACAGGATTTGCTAGCGTATCAGACAAGGGCGATGGTAACAAGTGGCAGCAGCAGCTTAGCTCCATTCAAGCGGCTCTGAGTGATTGGAGGGAGAACGGGAATAAGCCCAGAGGCATGCAATGAGTTGCTCTAGGTTGTGTGTGTGGGTGTTTTTTTTTTTTTTTTTTTTTTTTTTTTTAATATAAATAATATATATACATATATTTCGGTTGCGGAGCAACCTGTTGGAAATACCTCAAGGACTTCCGCTGCAACTACTCAAGTCTCCTTTTTTGCAACTGGACTGTCTCTGGAAAGATCATAAGGGCTTTTCTCAGCCCAATATGGTATGAGAGCTGGTCAGAGACCAAACTCCCAGCAACAACGTCTAACTACAGTCAACACCTCAACAAATTTCATTGATTACAAGTCATGGACAACAAAGGCAAGAAGACCTCTACGGGCTCACTCAGCGCCCAAGACACCCAAACCCGGCAACTCTGGATTACACACTTCAGGACTGCAATCCGAGACCGGCGCTGCTCAAGAAACAACAGGAAGAGCACCTGAAATGGTGACTGTCAAACATGTGTAGTTATCATGTTTGTATAGACTGTATAGGGTCACCTTCTAGAGAGTACAACATTTAGGTATATGTTTGTGTACTCTCTCTCTCTTATCATTAAAATTCTAGGTTTGATATGGTATCACGAGTAGGTTTCGACCCCCCCCCCCCCCCCCCCCCCCACCTGCCGCTTCCGCTCCTCCCGTCGCGTCTCCTAGCCTCGCCTCGCCCCTCCTGAGCCCAGTCGCGACCCCTCCCCCTAGCCCCGTCGCGCCCCTTCCAGGGCCTCGTAGCGCCCCTCCAGGCCCCGTCGCGCCCCCCTTCCAGGGCTTCGTAACGCCCCTCCAGGCCCCCGTCGCGCCCCTCCAGGGCTCTGTAGCGCCCCTCCAGGGCCCCGTCGCGCCTCCTAGCGCCCCTCCTGGGCCCCGTAGCGCCCCTCCAGGGCCCCGTCGCGCCCCTTCGCGCCCCTCCTGGGCCCCGTAGCGCCCCTCCAGGGCCCCGTCGCGCCCCTTAGCGCCCCTCCTGGGCCCCGTCGCGCTCCTCACAGGCCCCGTAGCGCCCCGTAGCGCCCCTCCTGGGCCTCGTCGCGCCCCTCCTGGGTTCGTAGCGCCCCTCCTGGGCTTCGTAACGCCCCTCCCAGGCCCCGTCGCGCCCCTCCTGGGCTCCGTAGCGCCCCTACTGGGACCCGTCGCGCCCTCCCTGGGCCCTGTAGCGCCCCTCCTGGGCCCCGTCGTGCCCCTCCCAGGCCCCGTCGCGCCCCTCCTAGGCCCGTAGTGCCCCTCCTGGGCCCGTAGCGCCCCTCCTGGGCCCCCCATTGCGCCCCTCCTGAGCCCCGCCGCGCCCCTCCTGGGCCCCCATTGCGCCCCTCCTGGGCCCGTAGCGCCCCTCCTGGGCCTGTTGCGCCCCTCCTGGGCCCTGCCGCGCTCCTCCCTGGGCCCCGTATCCACCCTCCTGGGCCCCGTCGCCCCTGCTCGGCCCCGTCGCCCCTGCTCGGCCCCGTCGCCCCAGCTCGGCCCTGTCGCAGCCTCTCGGCCCCGTGGCGCCCGCCCTGCCCCTGTCGCAGCTGCCCGGCCCCTGTCGCACCTGCCCGGCCCCGTCGCGCCCGCCCGGCCCCGTCGCCCCCGCCCGGCCCTGCGGTGTCCTGCCCGGCCCCGTCGCTGCCGCCCGGCCCTGTCGCTGCGCCCGGCCTCGTAGCTGCCGCCCGGCCCTGTCGCTGCCGCCCGGCCTCGTAGCTGCCGCCCGGCCTTGTCGCTGCCGCCCGGCCCCGTCGCAGCCGCCCGGCCCCGTCGCAGCCGCCCGGCCCGTCGCAGCCGCCCGGCCCCGTCGCAGCCGCCCGGCCCTCGTCGCGCCGCCCGGCCCCGTCGCGCTTGCCCGGCCCCGTCGCGCCTGCCCGGCTCGACGTGCCTGCCCGGCCCCGTCGCGCCTGCCCGCCCCGTCGCGCCTGCCCCGGCCCTCCATACTTCCTGGTACTGTCCCCCGTTCCCCGCACCACTTTGCACCCTCCTGCACTTTCCTGCCCCGCCTTGCACCGCATTGCACCTCACTGAACCGCACTGACCGCACTGCACCGCACTGGACCGCACTGCACCGCACTGCATCGCACTGCACCGCACTGGACCGCACTGCACCGCCCTGCACCGCACTGCACAGCACTACACCGCACTCCACTGTCCTCCACTGCCCCTCATGGCTGCTGAGCTTCGTTTTGATGCTGAGGGTCAGCCTCTGGAGTTCGAGGCGTGGTTGGCTGACCTTCGCCGCCACCTCACTGGTCAGCGGCAGGACGGCCACCCGCTTTCTGCACACCTAGACGGTATGCTCCCCTGCCCTGACCCCCCTGCTGTGCTGCCCGCTGATCCCACGCCCGCTGAGCGCGAGTCCACTGCCGCCGCTGCCCTTGCCCGCTCTGTCTGGCTTTCCCGCGATGCCCTTGCTCAGCTCGCCATTAGCAATGCCCTCCCCCCCTTGAGCGCCCTCGCTTTAGAACCATTACTACCGCCCAGGCCTACCTCGATGCTGTCATCAAGCGCTATTCTACCCCTCCTGCTGCCTCAGTGGGTCGCCTGATCCTCCCCCTGCTCTTTCCTGACCTGGCGTCCTTCCCCACTGTCTCTGACCTCGCTGCCCACCTGCGCTCGATAGATGAGGCCTGGCGCGCTGCCTGCACTGATGCACAGCTTAGAGTCCACCAGCCTCCCATGACCTCTACCCTCTACCTCCTTGCCACCCGCCTCCCTGACCGCCTTGCCGCCGCCCGCGACCAGTTCCTTAGCATCCACCCTGCTGCTCTCACCCTCACCGACTTTGTTGACACCCTGACTGCCATAGAGACTCGTCACCGCTCCATAGCCCAGGCGAGCGGTACAGTACCGGTCCCTATCTTTCAGGGTTGTGCCCCCGCTCAGTGTACCTTCTCCGACGGCTCTGTCGCTGTGGCTGAGACTGCTGCTGCAGTGCAGTCCCGCTCGGGGAAGGGCCGCCGCCCCAAGGTTGGGAGCGGCGGGGGTGGCGGGGGTGCGGGTGGGGTAGTGGTGGAGGCGGGTCGTCCGGTGCCGGTGCGGACGTGGGACCCTGCCCGGTCCAGCTGCCCCGCTGCCTCAACCGTTGCAGCAGCCGCAGCAGCAGCAGCCTCCGCAGCAGCCGCAGCAGCCGCCGCAGACGAGGCCGGCGAGTGCTCTCCCGCCTGGGTGGCCTGGAGCTGGTGGTGGTCGTGCGCGTGGTGGTGCCCGGGTGGTGGTTCTGGAGGCGGGCCCTGTCAGTACCAGATCCAGACCGGTCCTCGCCGCGGCTTCGTTTGCGGTAAGATCGGTCATTCCACTCCTCGCTGTTTTCGTCGTCTGGACGACCTGTTCCGCCAGCGCTTTGGCCCGGCGCCCGACCTCCCGGACTGGCACAGCTTGCTTAGGCGTAGCATTCGGGTTTTTGACTTGGACATGGATGCCATTGTAGCAGCCTTGCATGTGATGTATGCCGATGACTCTAGTGTGCTTCCCTCTTATTACCCCGTGTTGCCTAGTGTAGCTGTGCCTAGCGTAGACTCCCCTGCTGCGTCAGGCGTAGGATCTCCTGCTTTGCTTAGCCTCGGTGCTTCCCCCGCTTCACTGTCGCCCCGCGCGACTGCTGCGCTTTCCTTCACCTTGGACTCTGGCGCCTCCCGGTGTTTCTTCCGCGACTCCACGACGCTGACGCCGCTGCCTGTTCCCGCTGCAGTTACTCTTGCTGACCCCTCCGGTGGTCCCGTCGTTGCCCGCAGTTCCACCTCCCTTCCCTGTCCGGCGGTTCCTTCAGGTTCGCTCACCGGTCTGCATATCCCCTCGTTCTCCAGGAACCTAGTTGGTGTCGGCTGCCTCCAGGACCTTGGCGTCACCACTACGTTCCCTGGTCACGAGCGGTATGCTGTCTGTACCGAGGCCGCCACTGGTGTCCCCCTTACCACTTTCCCCCGGGACCCCGGTGTCCGGCCTGTTCACACTTGACACCGCGACGTCCCCGGCTGGGTCTTCCCCCCAGGTAGCTGCGTCCACCCAGGTTGCTGCTGCGTGCTCCTGTCGGTCCCTCACTCATCCGACTCTCCTTTGGCACCACCGCCTTGGTCACCCTGCACTCCCGCGTCTGCGTCACATGTCCCAGCACGGTCTCGTCCTTGGTCTACCCGGTTCGTTCCCTGAGTTTCCCTCATCCCCCGCCCCACCGTGCACGCCTTGTGTCGAGGCCGGCTCCGCCGTGCCCCTCCACTCCTCCTCTTTCCCCCTACCACCGCACCCCTGCAGACTCTGCACATGGACGTCTGGGGCCCAGCCCCGGTCCATGGGCCGCGTCGCGAGCGCTTCTTCCTAGTGCTTGTCGACGACTTCACACGTTACACACCACCGTCTTTCCCCTGGAGCGGAAGGCCGACGTGCCTGACGTTCTCATCCCCTGGCTTGTCTCTGCTCGTCTCCACCGCGGTCTCCCTGCCTTGCGCCTCCACTCCGACCGGGGGTGGCGAGTTCGCCTCAGGTGTCCTTGGTCGCTTCTGTCGTGCGGAGGGCATCACCCAGACGTTTACCCTGCCGGACTCCCCGCAGCAGAATGGGGTCGCTGAGCGACGCATCGGTTTGGTCATGGAGGTGGCTCGCACCTCCATGATCCACGCCGGTGCACCCCATTTTCTGTGGCCGTTCGCCGTGCGCTACGCCGCTCACCAGCTTAACCTGTGGCCGCACCCCCAGCGGCCGCAGGTTTCGCCGACCCTTCTGTGGACCGGGTCCCCTGGTGACGCGTCTGCGTTCCACGTCTGGGGCTGCCTTGCTCACGTTCGTGCCTCTGGCACGGACAAGCTCACTGCCCGCACCCTCCCCTGCGCTTCCTCGGTTTCCCCCTTGACGCGTCCGACTGGCACTTCTACCCACCCGCCGTCTCACCGTTTCTTTCACTCTCGCGACGTCACCTTTGACGAGTCCGTCTCCTTCTTCCGCCGCTTTCCCCACCGTGGTCCCCCGGTTACTCCCCCCCTGTTCCTGGTTCCTCCCTCCCTGGTGGCCCCTGCCCCCTCCCCCCCCCCGCCCCCCCCGTCCGGCCCCCTCTGGTGTGTCTCACGTCACCCCCCTCCCGTCGGTCGTTCCGGTCGACGAGTCTTCTGACTCTGTAGTCCTTTGGCGCAGTCCTCGCCGTCTGTCCCTCCCCCGGTGTCTCCTCCTCCACCGCACTCCGCAGCCGCCGTCGCCGCAGCTGCTGCAGCCGTCGTCTCCGCCGCCGCCACCGTCGAGGCCGTCGCTGCAGCCGCCGCCGCCGCCGCCGCCGTCGTCGCTGCCGCTGTTTGTGGACTCTGGGGGTGCTGGAGTTGAGGTGGGTACTCGTCCCGGGGCTCCTGTCGTGGCTTGTCCCCGCGGGCCTGGGGGTGGTACCGGTGCTGGCGGTGTTTCGGGCTCTGGGGGGTGTCCCTTCTGGGGTGCCGGTGTGGAGGGTTCGGAGGTAGCCGTCGCGCAGCTTGTGGCCCTGGCGTTGGTTTGTGTCCGAGGCTGCTCCCCATCTCTGTTCCATGCTGCTAGTGCCTGAGGGTGACCCAGACGCTTTTGACATCCCGACCCCTCGTACTTACGCTGAGGCGGGTTTCGGGACCTTGGGCCTCTCAGTGGATAGCTGCCATGGAGCAGGAGATGGCATCTTGGAGATCCACCGGCACCTTCGTCGACGCAGTTCCCCCACCTGGGGTGAACGTGGTCGATGGCCGTTGGCTCTTCAAGGTGAAGCGCCCTCCTGGAGAGCCGCCTGTGTTCAAGGCGCGTTACGTGGCTAGAGGCTTCAGTCAGCGCGAGGGGGTGGACTTCTTTCAGACTTTCTCTCCTACCCCGAAGATGACTACTCTTCGGGTTCTGCTACACGTAGCGGCTCAGCGTGACTACGAGCTTCACTCCCTCGACTTCTCCACTGCCTTTCTTCAGGGCAGCCTTCACGAGCAGTCTACCTGCGTCGTCCTCAGGGCTTTACTGGCACCTTCCCCCCTGGGACCCAGTGGCTTCTGCGGCGCCCAGTCTACGGCCTGCGCCAGGCGCCTCGTGAGTGGCACGACACGCTGCGTGCTACTCTTGCTGACCTGCAGTTCTTTCCGTCCTCTGCAGGACCCCTCGCTCTTCGTTCGTGCTGGCTCGACTCCGTTCTACATTCCTCGTCTACGTAGACGACCTGGTCTTTGCCACAGCTGACAGGGACGCACTGGCCTCCGTGAAGGCAGAGCTGCTGAAGAGACACACCTGCACTGACCTTGGAGAGCTGCGCCGTTACCTTGGCTTGCAGATCTCCAGGGACAGAGCCGCGCGCACC
The DNA here is from genome assembly GCA_027943415.1 of Closterium sp. NIES-67. NCBI lineage: Eukaryota > Viridiplantae > Streptophyta > Zygnematophyceae > Desmidiales > Closteriaceae > Closterium > Closterium sp. NIES-67. Next base: position 13,521 of record BQMB01002229.1, on the reverse strand, counting down.
ATCACCCTGACTCAGTCACACTTGGTGCGCCAGGTCCTTCAGAGGTTCGGCCTTCAGTTCTCCTCCGCACAGCCCACCCCTCTTCCTCTGGACCACAGACTCTCCGCTCCAGTTCCTGAGGAGTCGGTAGATCCCAGTGGTCCTTACGCTGAGCTAGTGGGTTGCCTCATGTACCTGATGACTTGCACTCGCCCAGATCTCGCATACCCTCTCAGCATCCTGGCTCGTTTGTGGCCACAGGCAGACACCGACCTCAGCACTGGTCTGCCGCTAAGAGGGTTTTGCGTTATCTTGCAAGTACATCGGGCATGGGGTTAGTGCTAGGCGGACGCAGGCCAGTGGTCCTTACTGGACACACAGACGCTTCTTGGGCAGACGACGCCGAGACGCTCAGGTCTTCCCAGGGCTACTGCTTTAGCCTTGGCTCAGGTGCTGTCTCGTGGAGAGCTACCGCTCCTCGTCTGTTGCCCAGTCCAGCTGTGAGGCTGAGATCTACGCCGGTGCCATGGCCGGCACAGGAGCTCCGCTGGCTGACCTTCTTGGCTCACTGACTTAGGTGAGCGGCCTAGCTCTGCCCCGGTCCTGTACGCTGACACAGGGGCCATGATTCTCCTGTGTCAGGAGCCTCGACTCGAGGGCAGAGCGAAGCCACATCCAGCTGCGGTACTTCCTCCTGCGCGAGCTACAGCAGCGTCGCCAGGCTCGCGTAGTACACTTGGCCTCCGGTGCCAACACAGCTGATATCTTTACGAAGGCGCTTGCGCCTAAAGATCATCAGCGGCACTGTTTACAGCTTGGTCTGGTTCCTTGTAGTCTCTCACTTACTCGGGCTTTGACTTTTACTGTCGTATATATATATATGTATACACTCAGACTGGACTTGTGTCCTCTCACAGTGGTTGGACTAGTAGTGCCGCCTTGTACTCGTTCTTGCCTTGTCTGTACTCCTTCTGACTGGTCTTTTAGACCCTTGTCTCAGAGGCTGGACTAGTAGTGCCACCCTGAGCTGCTTGTCTTAGAACATTCCCCTATGCAGTCCAGGGGGTGTGTCCAAACATGTGTAGTTATCATGTTTGTATAGACTGTATAGGGTCACCTTCTAGAGAGTACAACATTTAGGTATATGTTTGTGTACTCTCTCTCTCTTATCATTAAAATTCTAGGTTGATAGTGACCCCATCACCCTCTTCAAGCGTCGACCCGAACCTTATGGAAAGTTCTTCAGCTTCATGTCACACTTTTGACCGCCAGCAGCAGACAAGGACGCCTGCCATTCAACACAGGCAATGGAGGAAACATGGATTAGCGCCGATGAGCCTCAACAACTCATCGTTCGGGCGACACAATCAAGCGCCTACCTTTGCGCCTTATCACTCTTCACCGGGGACGTTCGAGTTCATGCCGCCCCGTGCCCAACCAACAGCAGCTGCATCACAACAGACACCAAACGAGATACTTAGTCTCCAGGCGCAGTTTTCACACGTCATCAAACTGCAGACATCCTCACCGTTCAACGACACAACTTCTTTACCTGGAGCTTTGAGTTCGAGCTGCTGATGGAGGCTGCGCATCTCTTAGGATACTTCAACGGGTCCCTGCCATTTCCAAGCAATAGCACTGCGAAAGAGCAAGAAATTTTTACATATCAGTCGCTGCTGGCATACACAGTCCTCCTGCGGAACCTGTCACCACAAGAACAGCAAAACATCAGAACGTATCGGAGCTATGGAAATTCCGCGGAACTCGCGTGGCATCATCTCAAGTGTCTCTATCAAGCAAACGACAGCGTGACAAAAAACAGACTCATGCAGCAGCTGACAACAATACAGATGAAGACCGGGGAAAAGGCGATGCAGTATATGAGTCCGATGCCAGACACTCCGCGACCGCCTGCTTCGGTGCGGAGGAACTATCAATGAAGAAAGCTTCGTGACGCTTGTTCTCGTTGGGCTCGGGCCAGAATGGAGAACCACCCGCTCGCTCCTTCGCGCCCACGGACGAATCTCGGAGATGCACCTATGCGCCGAGCTCCATGCTGAACAACAGGAGATGGACCTGTTCGAGGAAAGGCAACCAAGGAAACAACAACCATTAGTCTTCTACACTCACCGAAGGAACGACAACTACAACCAACGCGGCAAACAAGATCAACGCGACAATAGAGGACTCACCATAGTGCCGCCGTTCTGCCACAACTGTCAAACATCTGGACACTCCAAGTCAACTGCACACGCCTACGAGCTTATTGTCCAGTAGACCCACAAGTCGCCTCCACTCAAGAAAGCCCGCCAAGGCCGTCCCTCCATATCTGCACAAGGCACACCAAAACATCATCCAATTGCATGGTCCACATCGACAACTGCGCACCCGGCTCACCACCCACTTACACTCCAGACGAGGAAGAACTGCCGCCGCCGCGCTCACAAGGACTTCAGGTTAATCCGACATACGCTGCAGTCGCCAACGCCGAACCCACCGGGCGAAACACCTGGTTCTTGGATAGCTGCTGCGGTCAACACATGTGTTCTTCCGGGCGGTTCGTGCAGCGAGAGCGACGCCTCAACCGCGATGTCATCATCACCGTCGCCAACAACGAGAACCTGAAAACAAACAGACAAGGCGTCGTTCAGCTTTCAGTCAATGGAGCGAACGTCATACTACAACTCAACAAAGTCCCTCATCGTCGACAATTTGGGATACAACTTACTCAGCGTCAGCCAGTTAATGGCAAAAGGAATTCACCTGGAGTGCGACTCGGACTCCAACGAATTTCTCCTTTACCACGGGAAGGGCGGTCTCTTCATCGGTCGCGCTCTCCTGAAGTCAGGCGTCTTCGTGTTGGGATTTCGTCCCCGACCGCAGCACCGCCGACAGCGATGGCATCGTGTCGTTCGCCGCCTGGACGCACCCGCCCGACCTTGACCCCGACTTCACCCCAGATGGATTCTGGTACTCCACTACCATACCTGCAGCAGAGAGAACACGCGCGTTAGCAGTTATTCGACAAGAAAGACAAGTACCAGCAAGCGTTCCTTCCTCGACATCACCTAAAGTAACAGCAGCAGGACCCAGCCGAGTACCATAACCAGCAATCCGAGGACCACCAACCGAAGCAGATCAACTTATGCCTATACACGAAGAAGTCTGCCGAAAGTCCCGCCACGGTCGTCGCGTTCTTCTCCAACACCGACATATACCAACGCTTGCCCGGCCATCGCGCCTCCGACGACATCTGGCACCAACGCCTTGGACATCCTGCAAACAGCACGGTACTACAAACCATCCAAGCCGAAGTGTTAGAACGAAACGCTATTCTTACGACAAGCGGCCAAGAACTTCGACGACCTCGCACACGGTGAAGCAGATCTTCCGCACCAACCTTTTCCATCACATCACAATCCAAGTGCACCTGCATACGCACCGATGGAAAAAGTGTACAACGACATCTTAAACATGCCTCGAGACGACACTGACGCCGACTTCAACTATGTCATTACGTTCATCGATGCAGCAACAAGATATGTATGGCACTACAACCTCAAGACGCGCGATCAAGCCTTCGAAGCCTTCACGACGTGGCTCCCCATCGCTGAACGAGAATCAGGAACGAAGCTCAAGAGCTTCCAGTCCGACGGCGCACTCGAATACCAGTCACAACGCTTCAGGAACTACTTGGCGGAAATGGGGAATCAGACGACTGGTGTCTCTGCCCTACGCTCACCAGCAGCAGGGGGTCGCAGAAAGAATGAACCGGACCTTGCAGACGACGATGCGGAAGCTGCTCCTAGGGATGAGACTGCCCAACGCACTGTGGCCAGACGCGATGACCCATGCAGTCCACCTGCACAATTTGTTATCCTCGTCCTCGCTTCCCAACAACGCATCACCGCACCTGCTGTGGACACGAAAAAGGGGCAGCACAAAATTACTTCGGGTTTTCGGCTGCATGGTACAGTACAGACCCCACACAGCCCGACCAGGACGTTTCAATCAACGAGCAAGATGGGGACTACACCTCGGCATCACCAAACAATTTCCAAGCATGGAAACTCCTCGACATACAAGACAAAAACACCGTGGCATCACGTGACGTGATCTTCTACGAACGACTGACACTGCAGCATTACCTGGACAACGTCGCCAACACAGACGACCCCACCGACGGCTTCGCGAGCCTTCGCTCCTTCGCCGACCGTGCTGCCGAGGCTGACGCAGCAGAAGAAGACGTACCTGGAGCTTCGGAAGCTGCCGGACCACTCCCTTACTGTTCCGTGCCTGTACCACTCGACGAAGACAATCCCCTCGATAGCAACAACCTCGGACACCCTTTACTACTTTGCTGACCAATGTTACGTTACACCTCACCCGGTCGACACAAATGTCTCAGAACGCATCGCCCGAACTTCTTACCTGATCCAGAAGATGGTGACGAAGCAGCCTATTCGGGAACGAAAATTCCCCTCGACACACAACCACGGGACTGCCAGATACTCGGCTTATGGGTCTCCGTCCAGCATCCGCCGCCGCTATCTCCGCGCGAGCCAACGACTCTGTCGTAGGCTCTGGGGGGGGAACACAAGGGAAATGGAAGGAGGCAATGGAAAAAGAACTGAAAGCTCTGCAAGACCGAAATACATGGAAGCTGGTACCTGCAACGAACATCAACGGGAAGAACGTTCTCTCGGGAAAATGGGTATACCGCATCAAGACCAATGCGGACGGCTCCATCGAACGATTCAAAGCTCGCTGGGTCGTACGAGGATTCGATCAACGATACGGAACTGACTACACAGAAACATTCGCCCCAGTCTCCCGTCACACCTCCTTGCGCATTCTACTCGCCGTCGCGGCCACAAAGAAACTACCACTGCGCCAGATCGACGTCGCAAATGCCTTCCTGTACGCACCTGTGGACGCCGAGATCTTCGTCGAGCAGCCCCACGGATTCATCGACGACCCACAAAAGTGTGCCAGCTGATAAAATCCCTTTACGGGATCAAGCAAGCCCCGCGGCTTTGGCAGCAGCATCTTCACGGTCGCCTCGTCAGAATCGGATTCCTACAGCTGCCGCACGACCAAGGCATGTACCGACTACAGAAAGAAAGGGAGTTTATCCTACTCATCGTCTACGTCGACGACCTACTCTACATCGGCTCCACTAAAGACATCCCACCTGGTTCGAAGGGGGAGCTGAGAAGTGACTTGACACTCACAGTGTCTGACACCGTGACCCAGTACCTGGGTCTAAAACGTCGTCGAAGACAACTCGGCGTTCTACCTATACGCTGGAAAGTACGCGGGCGTTGTCGCGAAGAAATTCGAACTAACGCCGACTACAGTCACGACTCCCTACCGCTACGGGAACAACAACAACACCTCCGCCAAAACTCCCCGCGAAGCAAATCCAGGAGTATCAGCAGAAGCTTGGATGCCTACTATTCGCAGCAGTAACCTGCCGACCTGACCTATCCTACAGCGCGAGTCAACTGGCGACGCATCTGAAGCAGCCGGAACAAGAAGATCTCGAGGAACTTAATCGGGCACTACTCTACTTCGTCTCTACGCCGACGACCGGACTTACCTACAGTAAAGAAACAACATCGTCCGTACAACTACTCGAATACGTCGACGCCGACCACGTGGGAGACAGAGAAAATCGACGCTCGAGAACGGGCTACAATCTACCGACTAGAGCCATCGGGACTATCTCATGGCAGTCGAGCAAACAGGAACTAATCGCACTATCTTCGGCTGAAGCAGAATATATCGCCCTCTGCAGTGTGACCAAAGAAGGACTTTACCTGCGAGAGTTACTTGAGGAAGCAAAGATTGCGACCCTGCCCGTCTTCTCACTCCTCTGCGACAACCAATCTGCGATCAAAATCGCGAACAAGGACGGCTTCGCCAACCGAACCAAGCACATCGCCCTGCGATAATTCTTCGTCAAGGATGAAATCGCAGGGAGACTTCAACTCAGTTACTGCCCTACGACAGAAATGGCCGCAGACTACCTGACAAAGAAAACTGGCGAAGGCAAAGTTCGATTACTGCATGCTGCTGACTGGGCAGACAAACGTCACCGGATCTGAACACGTCAGCACTCCAGAAAAGAAGGGGAGTGTTGGAAATACCTCGAGGACTTACGCGTTTTTGAAGTGTAACACCACACTCGAGGAAGGTCGTAACGGGTACGCGAGTCAACGGAGGGTACACGAGGGGATGGACAAACAACACGAAAGGGACTCGAAGGTCGCAACTGGGAGGTTGCGACTGACAGTTACAACTGCAAAGATGGTAACCGAAGCGACAATCGAGTCGCTGTGCGACTCGATAACCGCTCTTCAACTGTATTCTACAACTGCTTTACTTTCCTTTTCTATATATTGCTGTATGCTTGTTCTTTAATCAATCACTTGTTCTCACATACTAGTACAAGGGTTCAACTACTCAACTTCCGCTGCACTACTCAAGTCTCCTTTTCAACTGGACTTAGTCTCTGGAAAGATCCTAAGGGCTTTTCTCAGCCCAATACAAACTATTGCAATAGATCGGACATGGTTTTTTATTGTTTTGTTTTTTTGTTTTTTTGTTTGTTTTGTTTTGTTTTTTGCAATTGATCGGACAAGTTTTTTAAGTTCCAATCTCCAAAATTATAAGCAGAATTTGTGTCATTTTGTAAGAAACGTAAAATACACCGCACGTGTATATAATAACGTACACCATGTATTATCATAGCTGATTATTTGGTAGACCTAGACATTAATTAGTGTTGGAAAACAAATCTATGTGTCGACTTATACATATGCTGTATGGAGAAGTTATAGGCTAGCCTAGGTGTGTGCTTCTAGTGAGTACAACCCCAACAGGTACATGTTATACAGTGGCGGAAACAATTGTCCACATGTTTAGCATATTTTTACATTTTGACGAGCTGTATGCTATAAACATTAAGCCTTAATTCATGGTGGCCATACATGTAGAGAGGAGCAGTTAGAGCACTCACTCAAATCTCCTAAAACCAGAGTAGTATATTTCATGGTCCTTCAAGATGACAACATTTAATAACAGCACATCCGGACAATTTGTACCGGGGACAGGCAGCAAACTAGTTACTAGCAAAACTAGTACCTAGTCAACCGACACTTGGCCTTGATCACCACCTACACCCTCCTAGGCATGTTATCTACGAGGTTAGTGCAAACCTTTACAGGGATCTTCTCGCACTCTTCCTGGACCCACGCTTTTGCATAAGGGGGTGAGCACTAGGAAAATCGCGAAGTATTTGAACGTATGCAAGAGTACTGTGCACGATTTCATGTTGAATGTTATCTCTAAGACTAGCCATGCTGAGGTGTGGCCAAAGATGCCATTAGTCGATTGGTCACGTCTTATCATGGATCGTCTTCATCGCACCGTTGTAGTAAAAATTACGAGCAGAGTGGCGAAAAATTGCGTATCTGCCACGAAACTAAGGGTAACATAGCACGGTTGACAGTGCATCCTTGCACTATTAGAATCATGCTAGGATCCGTAGGTCTCTGAGGGTGCAGCAGTCGAAGTAGTCGTGACTGGTGGGGAAAAATATCCGGGTTGAGATCTGGTGAGGAAAAGGGTCACTCCAGCGTAACATACTCGTGTTCTCTAAGCCATTCTAAGCTATGTGTCCCACCTAGGCTTGGAATGGCTTGGAGAGCATGAGTTTATCGCACTGGAGTGACCCTCTTCCTCACCAGACCTGAACCCGGATATTTTCCCCACAAGTCACGACTACTTCGACTGTTGCACCGCTCAGAGACCTACGGATCCTAGGTGATTTCTAATAGTGCAAGGATGCACTATCAACCGTGCTATGTTACCCTTAGTTTCGTGGCAGATACGCAATTTTTCGCCACTCTGCTCGTATTTTTTACCTACAACGGTGCGATGAAGACGATCCATGATAAGACGAGACCAATCGACTAATGCATCTTTGGCCACACCTCGCATGGCTAGTCTTAGAGATAACATTCAACATGAAATCGTGCACAGTACTCTTGCATACGTTCAAATACTTCCGATTTTCCTAGTGCTCACCCCCTTATGCAAAAGCGTGGTCCAGGAAGAGTGCGAGAAGATCCCTGTAAAGGTTTGCACTAACCTCGTAGATAACATGCCTAGGAGGGTGTAAGTGGTGATCAAGGCCAAGTGTCGGTTGACTAGGTACTAGTTTGCTAGTAACTAGTTTGCTGCCTGTCCCCGGTACAAATTGTCCGGATGTGCTGTTATTAAATGTTGTCATCTTGAAGGACCATGAAATATACTACTCTGGTTTTAGGAGATTTGAGTGAGTGCTCTAACTGCTCCTCTCTACGTGTATGGCCACCATGAATTAAGGCTTAATGTTTATAGCGTACAGCTCGTCAAAATGTAAAAATATGCTAAACATGTGGACAATTGTTTCCGCCACTGTAGGTTTCTCACACTAGTCCATTCATTCTCTCTTTTCTAACATGGTATCATGAGTAGGTTCAGTTCCTCTCGCCCGCCCACGCTTCCGCCCTAGGCCCTAGCTGCCCTCGTGACCCATCCCTAGCTGGCCCCCTCCCCCCTGGCCGTCCGTCCGCCCCTAGCCGGCCCCTGGCCGTCGCGCCCGCCCCTAGCTGGCCCCCTGGCCGTCGCATCCGCCCCTAGCCGCCCCCTGGCCGTCGCGCACGCCCTAGCTGGCCCCCTGGCCGTTGCGCCCGCCCTAGCCGCCCCCTGGCCGTAGCGCCCGCCCTAGCTGGCCCCCTGGCCGTCGCGTCTGCCCCTAGCCGCCCCCTGGCCGTCGCGTCCGCCCCTAGCCGGCCCCCTGGCCGCCGCGCCCGCCTAGCTGGCCCCCTGGCCGTCGCGCCCGCCCCTAGCCGCCCCCTGGCCGTCGCGCCGCCCCTAGCCGGCCCCCTGGCCGTCGCGCCCGCCCCTAGCTGGCCCCCTGGCCGTTGCGTCCGCCCTAGCCAGCCCTCTGGCCGTTCGCGCCCGCTCCTAGCCGGCCCCCTGGCCGTCGCGCCCGCTCCTAGCCGGCCCCCTGGCGTTCGCGCCCGCTCCTAGCCGGCCCCCTCCTAGCGCCTGCCCGTCCCTCCACAGCGCCCGCCCGGCCCCTGCTAGCGCCCGCCCGGCCTGTTGCGCCCGCCCGTCCCACACCGCCGCCCGGCCCCACCCAGCGCCCTGCCCGGCCCGATACGCCTGCCTGGCTCCTGCGGCCCGCAGCTCCCAGTGCCTGCCCGGCTCCTGCGGCTCCGTGTCTTCTGCTCGGCACGGTTCCTCGGGTCTCCGGCCTCGTGTCTTCTGCTTGCCAGCGCTGGAGCGTCCTGCAGACGTCCCCCTGGAGCTGTGCTGCTATGTCCCTGTGCCGCTGTATCGTGTGGAGCTGGTGCCGCTGTGACCCTGTGTCGCTGACCCTGCACGATGGTTGACTTCGTACTCCGCCTGGACGCTGAGGGCCATGCGGTTGACTTCGCCGCCTGGCTGTCCGATCTCCACCGTCAACTCACAGGATCAGCGCCAGGATGGGCACTCCTTGGTTCTCCATACTGATGGCTTGCTCCCCTGCCCCCTGTGCCTGCTCCCCTCCCTGCTGACCCCACCTCTGCTGAGCGTGAGACTTTCTCTGCTGCTGGCACTTGCCTGTGCCGTCTGGGACTCTCGCGATGCAGTTGCTCAGGTCGCTATCAGTACGCCCTCCCATGTGTCAGAGCGTTCGCATTTTGCTACAGTTGTTACAGCTAATGCTTACTTAGAAGCTGTTGTTGCTCGCTATTCCACGCCTGCCTTCCGCTACTGCAGGCCGCCTGCTCTTCCCTATGCTTTTCCCAGACCTTGCTTCCTTCCCTACTGTTGCCTCACTTGCCCTAGAGTCTCACTACCGCACTGCTAGCACTTTTGCCCAGCTCACTGCGCTCCCTCCCCCCTTCTATATGACCCTCTACTTTATCGCCATGCGCCAGCCTGACCGCCTTGCTAGTGCATGCGACCACATCCTTAGTCAGCACCCGGGTTGATCTCACCCTGCCAGCCTTTGTCACCGCCCTGACCGAGATCGAGACTCGCTAGCGCACTATCGCTCAGTCGAGCGGTGCGCCGGCAGTCTCTATCTCTCACGGCTGTGCCCCCTCCATTGCACGTTTACTGACGTTTCAGCTGCGATCGCCACTGCCACCCCTCTGACCGAGACTGCAGCTGCGGTACACCCGTAGCAGCGCTCGCGCCGGGCTGGTCGTGGCCGCCAGGGAGGGCGTGGTGGTGGAGCTGGTTGTAGTAGTGGTGGTACCGGGGACCAATGGTTCTACTGAGGGGATGCCTCAGCTAGTCAGGAGCAGCAGCTGTCGCCCCAGCAGCAGGAGCAGCCGCAGCAGCCGTCGCAGCAGTCGCAGTCGTCGCAGCAGCTGTCCCAGCCCCAGCCGTGGGCTCGCCTCACCCGGGTTTGGCCCGGCACCTCCGTAGGTGTGGCCGTGGTGGCGGCCCGCGCAGCTTGGCGTCTACCGGCAGCTCCGTTGGTGTGACGTGCCAGTACCAGCTTCAGACCGGGCCTCTGTGCCCGCCGCCCGCACCCGACCCGCCCGCTGTTTCCACCGCCTCGACGATCTCCTTCGTCGTCGCTTTTGGCCCGGCCCCGGACCTCCCCGACTGGCACAGCCTGCTTCGCCAGGGCGTGCCGATCTTGATTTAGATATGGATCAGATAGGTGCTGCTTTGCATGCCTTGTATGCTGACGCTTCTAGTGTTGCTGGATCTTATTACCCTGTGTACTCTAGTTTAGGGTAGCACCCTTGTGTAGCTTAGCCTCCCCTGCTGCGTCAGGCGTAGGACTGCCTAGTTTGCCTAGCCTAGTTTCTGCACCGGCTCCGTTCCCGGCCTCCGCTACTGCCTCGCTGTCCTTCACTCTCGACTCCGGTGCTTCTGCCTGTTTCTTCGCGACCGCTCCACGCTCACGCCGCTTGCTGCGCCTGCTGTTGTCACTCTCACTGACCCCTCCGCGGGTCCTGTCGTCGCTCGCAGCTCCACTTCCCTTCCCTGTCCAGCCGTTCCCTCGGCTCTCTTACAGGCCTCCACGTTCCCTCGTTCTCTAGGAACCTGGTTGGTGTCGGCCGGCTTCAGGACCTCGGCGTCACCACTACGTTCCCTGGGCACGAGCGGTTCGCTGTCTGCTACCGAGGCAGTCTCAGGTTCCCCCCTTGCGACGTTCCCCGGGACCCGGTGTCCGGTCTGTTTACCCTCGACACCGCTTCCCCCCGGTTGGTGCGTCCTCCCAGGTCGCTGCAGCTTGCTCGTGTCGGTCCCTGACACACCCGTCCCTTCTCTGGCACCAACCGCTTAGGTCACCCTGCGCTTCCCGCGCTTGCGTCACATGTCTCAGCACGGTCTTGTCTTAGGCCTCCCCGAGTCGCTCACCGCACTTCCCCCCTCGACTGCGCCACCGTGCACGCCTTGCATCGAGGGCCGGCTCCGCCGTGCCCCTCACTCCTCCTCGCTTCACCCTGCTACTGCTCCCCTTCAGACCCTACATCTGGACGTTTGGGGCCCTGCCCCCGTCCCCGGACCGCGTGGTGAGCGCTACTTTCTTGTGCTCGTCGACGACTACACGCGCTACACCACGGTGTTTCCCCTGGAGCGGAAGGCCGACGTGCCCGACGTTCTTCTCCCGTGGGTTGTGGCTGCGCGTCTTCACCGCGTCTCCCCGTGTTGTGTCTCCACTCTGACCGTGGTGGCGAGTTCGCCTCTGGTCGGCTTGGACAGTTCTGTCGTGGGAGGGCATCACCCAGTCGTACACCTTGCCGGACTCGCCATAGCAGAATGGGGTTGCTGAGCGCCGCATCGGCTTGGTCATGGAGGTTGCTCGTACCTCCATATTCATGCCGATGCCCCCCATTTTCTGTGCCGTTCGCTGTCCGCTACGCTGATCACCAGCTTAACCTGTAGCACGCTCCCAGCGGCCGCAGGTTTGCCGACCCTCCTTTGGACCGGGTCCCCCGGTAACGCGTCTGCGTTCCACGTTTGGGGTTGCCTTGCTCACGTTCGTGCCTCTGGCACGACAAGCTCACTGCCCGCACTGTCCCCGTGTCTTCCTCGGTTTCCCCTGGACTCGTCTGACTGGCTGTTCTACCACCCGCAGTCTCACCGCTTCCTTCACTCTCGTGACGTCACCTTTGACGAGTCTGTCTCCTTCTACCGTCGCTTCCCTCACCGAGGTCTCCCGTTCCCCCCCCTTGTTCCTGGCTCCCTCTCTCCCGTAGCCCCTGCTCCCTCCCGCCTCGTCCTGCCCCGTCTGGTGTCTCCCATGTCACTCCCCTCCCGTCGGTTGTCCCCGTTGAGGAGTCTGCTGACTCTGGTGGTCCCCCGGCCCGTCCTTGCCGCGTCCCCCTTCCCCGGTGTCTCCCCTCCGCTGTCGCAGCCGCCGCCGCCGTCGCCCGCCGCTGCCGCTCTTGGCCTCTGGGGTGCTGGCGTTGAGGAGGGTGTTCGTCCTGCGGCCCCGGCGTGGTCTGTCCCGGCGGCCTGGGGGTGCCGCCGGTGCTGGAGGGGGTTCTCGCTCTGGGGGTGTTGGTTCTGGGGTGCTGCTGTTGAGTGTTCTCCCAGCGGCCGTCGTGCCCCTGCCGGTCCGCGGGTCGAGCACCAGCCGCCGCAGCAGCCGCCGTAGCCGGTCCCTCTGCTCTTCGCCTGCTCGGCCTTCCCTCCCCGACCGCTCGCCGGTGTCTCCCCCACCACCTTCTCACCTTCCTGTCTCCGGCCCTGTGTTCCCACCGCCGGACTCGTCTCCGGCCCGTCTTCCTCCTCGTTCCCCTTTTGTGTCCCCTCCGCTGTCTCCTGACCCTACACCTCCGTCCCACGTTTGGTCTCGCCGTCCCTCCCGTGCTCGTCCCGTCTCTCCTGTCCTGCGCTCCCACCCTATGTTGCTCCGTTCCCACTCGTCTCGTCCTCCCCTCCTCCCGTCGCCTCCTCCCTCGTCCTTGTTGTTGCACCTCCCCCTGTCTGACTACCTCCGTGCCGCTCGTCCCCTTGTCCCTCGGGTCTTGCCTCTCTTGTTACAGACCCGTCTGTTCCTGTCTCGCGCCTTGACGCGCTTGTCGCGGCTGTCGCTGACTTCGCCTCTACCCGCCGCCTTGACTACGCTACCGCTCTGGTCTCTGACCCTGCCCGTCCTCCGTCCGTCGGGGGTGCACCTGCCCTTGGCAGTGACGTTCTAGAGGACCGGCAGTACGAGCTTGCTTTCCTTTCCGAGGCCGCTCCCCATCTCTGCTCCATGCTCCTAGTCCCAGAGGGTGACCCAGACGCCTTCGACATCCCGACCCCTCGCACTTACGCTGAGGCCACCTCGGGACCTTGGGCCTCTCAGTGGATAGCTGCCATGGAGCAGGAGATGGCATCTTGGAGGTCCACCGGCACTTACGTCGACGCAGTTCCCCCGCCTGGGGTGAACGTAGTCGATGGTCGGTGGCTCTTCAAGGTGAAGCGCCCCCTGGAGAGCCACCTGTCTTCAAGGCGCGCTACGTGGCCAGAGGCTTCAGCCAGCGC